>QMIH01001673.1:2712-27606 GCA_003987875.1 Clarias batrachus | reverse complement strand
TAATACATTAATTAATGTATGTATTATATATAATGTGTGTGTGAATTAATTTCCATATACGTATAATTTTCAGACACTCACTTTGACCTTTGGAGATTTTAATCTCAAAAGGTCATTTATATTAAGATCTTATAATGTGAATTAACATTTACAGTCAAATATATTCAAGATCATATAAGTTCAAAGTCAAGGAGCGTTCTAGTCACTTTTGATTGTGGCAGAATAACAGAACGCAGTTATGGGAGTAAAAACTCTCTTGATTTCTCTATATAATCCCCTGCTACACTGATGCACTTATGCCATCACGGTAGAAAGTTTGTGTGTCATGATCAACCTGACTGCTTCTCTTCTGAAACGCTGGCCTCCTAGGAGCTCCTTTAATAGCCCAAACATGCTGAAATGGCTTAAAGTGAAGTCAGGACTGTACGGGGGATGTGGAAATGACTCCCAGCCGAGTTCCTGTAGTGTGCAGGTGGTGTTGGTGAACGATCGTGCGACAGATCACAAGTTGGCGACAACCTATCCGTCGATTTTTTTTTCAAGGATCAGGCGTCCCACTCGCTGAACCATAATCCAAAGCCAAAGACGTTTTTATTCCTGTCGAAGCAAATTGCTAAACTCTGACTTCTTAACTAGACTGTACGTGTCTGGAGTGACTGTCAAGAGAAGATGAGGATGTTCCTGTTGTCTCTGGCTGTTCTGGCGTCTCTGAAGGCTTTCCACTCAGCTCCAGGTCACGCTCCGCCAGCTGTACTGACAGAAAGTCTGAAACGTGCGTTTGCCTTTATGCACATCTCTCTCTCTTTCTCCATGAGGTTCCCTCAGTGCTTTAAGTAATACTGATACGCTTGATGTGATGTGGGTTTTCCAGTTTATTCAGTATCTAGTAGTAGACGTATGCTTATTGGACTGTCCCATGTGGTACCACAGTGCTGACACATGGGTGTTTGGATTGTTTCAGGAGATGTTAGTGCATGAGGAGGTGCAGAGAGCTCTTTATGGCATTAAGCAGATGAAAGAAGTGATGGCGACGAATGAGGAGAAACATGAGCAGCTGATCAAGATGCTTCAAAACAGCAGAGGGAAAAAGACGGTCAATAGCACGCCTTAAAATGTGCTCCGTAGCAAAGCCTAGAGTGTTAAATTTGTTCAAGCTGAATAAACACGTATGGTGTTCACTTGGCTACGGACTAAAGAAATATCAAACGTGAAACATTTTCACGGTATAATGAAACAGTAAGACTATGAGATTTTATCCGAAGCACAACGATGTAATATAACCGCAGTCTATCTGTCAACAGGAGGCGGCAAGGATGGCACAGCACAACATGTGGTAAAGAAGTTGGACGAGGCTGAGGAGCGGTGTAAGGAGGTTCTGAAAACCCTGTGGGATGAGTGTCAGCCCTGTCTGCAGGACGCCTGCATGAGCTTCTACAACAACACCTGCCGTCGCGGCTTCGCTCCTTTCGCCAGCAAGGTGGGACGAAGACTGCACCGTATCCAAACACCCTACTAAATACCCACAAACACCAAGCCAGATAATAGTCTTGTCATTAGTATAATAAAAAGACATGGTGGCTTAGTGGTTAGCAACTTTGGCCTTGCATCTCCAGGGTCCGGGTTCAATTCCTGCTCCAGGTCTTGCTGTGCTTGGCTGTGCTTAGAGTTTGCATGTGTCTCCCCGTGCTTGGTGGATTTCCTCCGGGTACTCCGGTTTCCTCCCACAGTCCAAAGACATACAGATTAGGCGAACTGGCATTTCCATAGTGTGTGAAAGTGTTTGTGTGAGTGTGTGTGCCCTGTGATGGACTGGTACCCTTGTCCAGGGTGTACCCCACCTCATGCCCTAAGTCTCCTGGGATAGGCTCCACGCCCCCCGCAACCCTGATCACAGGATGAAGTGGTGTAGAAAAAGTGAGTGAAGTCCGCAGCATGGGACTGGTGTTCAGGTTCCATACCAAACTGGATGAAACACTGCAGCAGGCCTTCGCTTCAGAGCCAAAGGAGGATAAGGATCTTTTGCAGGGAGTAGGAATAGGACTCCAGGAAGTGTTGGAGTCCTTTATTGACTTTACGATCAGTGTGCTGGAGGAGTTTGAATCTGTGATCACACAAGCCTTTGATGACCTTCATGGGGTCCTAGAGGAAGCAGAAACGGAACAAGGTAGATACATTATGTCTGAAGATCCATGTCATGACAACACCAGAATTGGGCATGAAATTCAAATCCACAGAACACCTCGAGGGCTAGGGGTTAGCACTATGGCCTCACACCTTCAGTTTGAGTGCCACCTTTGGGTCTGTGTGTGTGGAGTTTGCATGATCTCCTCTTGCTTGGTCGGTTTCCACCACATTTCCAAAGACATGCAGAGTAAGCTACTCGACATTTCGAAATTGACTCTGAGTGAGTGTGAGTGTGCAGGCTTTTTTAGTGGACTAGCAGTCGGTTCAGGGTTGTGCCCCTTATGCCGCAAGTTCCCTGGGATAGGCTCCAGGATAGTCTCCCACAACCATGTACAGGATATATATTAAATGAGTAAGACTGAGAAAGTGAGAACTATTTGGTTTATGAAAATGTGGGAAGTGAAGTAAACTGTGATACAGGGGAGACTCCAGTTCTCTTATTCACAAAGCTTCTTAGAATTCTCTCAGAGAGCTCCTATCTTAGCTTAAAAAGTCCTAGCTGGGAGTCCTAGACTAAAAGTGATTTAGGAAAAGTCTCAGAGCAACTCCTTCTCAGAGCAAAACCTTTATCTTAGTGAGGGGGTGTGGTTGACCCCGTTGCTAGGGATGACTCAGCAATTCAAAGACTGTGATTGGTTTATAAAAAATAACCTCTGACCTTTGTGAAAATAGAATATATGATAATAGAACAGACAGTGAAATCATAATGTTTTATATGAGGAATTGTATAATCCTGACTACAGGCTACTTTATGCAAAGTTTCTGTTATAGGCTAAATATCTTAATGTTAATTAAAACAGCCAAATGTTGGAAATGTGTCTACAGGACAGTCTGTTTAAGTTGCACATTTGGGTGGTATGTAGTCAACAATCCAAGAGAGATGGAAGGAAGTAAAAGAACAAGAAAACCAAATAGGACAGAAGAGCAGTGTTTACTTTTAACTTTACGTCCAGTGTTTGGAGAATATTTCTTCTTTTCGCCATTTTGTCGTCTGCTATAGAAACTCTTAAGCCTCTTAAAAGACCTCCTCTCTACTCTTAACAATTTTTACTTTAGGAGTTGTTTTTAGGGCTAAGATGTTTTATGAATCATTTTTATTTTTACTAACATTTAATCCTAAATTTAAGAGGAAATTCTAGGAAAATGTCATAATTCTAAGAATTTTCTTAGAATTTCATCACTAGGAGCAACTTTTAGGCCTAAGAAGCTTTGTGAATACGGGGCCAGGCTTCTAGATGAGTCTGAAATGTTTAGTATGAGTAAGTCAAAGCTTGACTTAGCTTGACTAGCTTGACTTGGCTTAAATGGTCTTTGTCCTGGAGCTTGATTGTTTGATCTGGTTCCAATACCCTGAGATTTGTGCTATAGTGTTTTGCAAAGTCAAATAAATAACATGTAAAATTGTTGTTTATAGTAAATAAGTCCCAGATTATTTAATATCACTTTTGACACTATTAATCACATTTCTGATTACAGGCTGGAAGATGCCTGAAACTGTCAGGAGGGGAATCATATCTTTTACACTTGGATACGCAAACGTAGCTATAGAAGTGTGGCATAGGTGTTACATTTCCATGTGTCCGGTACATTAGACTGTTTAAATGAACGCAAAATGAAAATGAATACAGTGGAACCTCGGATTGYGAGTAACGTGGTTTACGAGTGTTCCGCAAACCGAGTAAAGATTTTTAATATTTTTTTATTCGGAAACCGAGCAAGTATTAGTTTACGAGCGCCGAGCATCATGCTTCACACATGCGACTCTTATTTTGACACCGAGCGTCACTCTCTCTCACACACACACACACACACACACACACACACGGCACCTGCGCGCACCAAAGGAAACACTTATCTGTCGGGATTTATTTGTACTTTTTTTTTTTAAAGGTAAAGTGCAGATTAATTTGTTTTATTTTCATTTTATAGATTGTATTAATTATTTTTTATGTATTTATTTTTTGGGGCGGGGGAACGAATAATTTGAGTTTTCATTATTTCTTATGGGAAATGATGATTTGGTTTACGAGTATTTTGGAATACAAGCCCACTTCTGGAACAAATTATGCTCGTAATCCAAGGTTCCACTGTATTGTCCAAAATATTTTTTATAGAGCAGATTAAGGAAAGGTCACAAACTCTGACAGAATGGGTAAACTAATAATAATAATAATAATAATAATAATAATAATAATAAAAACAGAATGGGGAAAAGTTGACTTATGCAACATACTATATTATATGGTTCACCATAATATGGATTTTGGTAATGAACTGCACTCTGTCCATGTGTTTTGTAGATGAGCTACAGTACTGTATATGCATCTGCATTCAGAATGTGCGTTTCAGGTTAATGCCACAATTAATTATTCACTGTATCACTGATGCGCTGTTGGTCTAATAAACCGATTTCCAAGAGGTGTTCAGGTCAAACGAAGGCATAAACACCAACTGACATTTATAGAAGACTTCAAGCACAGTACGGTGATGAGACTCCTAGTCGCTGTAACATCTGAGTGTTTTAATGATGCCTGACCTCAAATCAAGCCATTTCCACATATTTGGGTCATTAAAGGAGTTCCTGGGAGGCCAGTGTTTCAGACGTGAAGCATGCAATCTGATCATAGCTTCAGTGTACTGAGAAAACGTTCTTCCTTGATGGTATCCAAGCACTAGTGACACAAGTGCATTAGTGTACCGGGGGATTATATAGAGGAATAAAGGTAGCTTTTACTCTCATTTGTACACAATTAAAAGTCCCGGTTTGACTTGAACACACCTTGCACTTAAGTATAACGTTTCATGTTAGCTAAAATGAGTTTGATCTAGATCGACAGTGTCTATAATTGTGTTTATTCCTTTAGTATAATGGTCATATAATAAACACTATGAATTTTCAGGGTTTGTCATTTTGTATGCAGCAGATGAGTGTGATGGAATAATAATATCATGACCTGCCTTCTCGAATAAATAAAGCTTTACCTGAAAACTGCTTAAATGTTCACTGTAGCTATACTCACCTACAGGAATAAATTGTGTCGTTTTCTTGTTTTTTTCTTCATAACCAAAAGTCTCATTTGTTTCCTTTCCACTATCCGGTCATGACCACGCCCGACTTTACAATCTGCACTTTCTCCCACAGCTTATAATAATACAACCTCGACACAGTCCTGTGCAACACGTTCCTTGTGCACCAAAATGAGAAGGAGTAATATGCTACACTATGACACAATAAATCACGATGTGAAAACCTGACCATGTGCATCATGGAAAGATGGGATATCAGCGTTGTATGAAGGAGGAATATAATGCATCAATTCCACGGTCCAAACACCAGAGGTCTCAGTCTGTGCAATCAACAGAGTTTAAATGCACTATAGGGAGGAAACTGAAGGATGTCTGCGCCACACCTGCACATGTGTAGTCATAGCTCCGATAGCAATAAGCGCCAAGCATTAGAGTATTGGTGGCGTAGTGGTGAGAACTGTGGCCTTAGACACCAGTCTCTGGGTTCGATTCCTGCCTCGGGTATGTGTGCATGGAGTTTGCATAGTGGGTGCTTGGTGGGTTTCCTCCCACAGTCCAATGACGTGCAGATTACGCTAATTGGTGTGTGTGTGAGTGTGTGTATGTGCCCTGCGATGGATTGGCACACTATCCAGGGTGTACCTCTCCTCATGTCCTAAGACTCCTGGGATAGGCTCCAGGCCCACCTGAGACCCTGTACATAGGATAAAGCGGTATAGACGAAGGTGTAACTATAACTAGCATTATACGGTAGGTTATATGCTTACACAACCATGTTATAACTGTTCAAGAACATTTATTCACATTATTTCAATCGCATTTATTCAATCCAGTTTGGGAATATGTATTTAAGACGTACTGTGGTACCTATTGCTGACAATATTAAGTCTTGGACAAAAATGCATATCGCTTCTTTTGTGTTGCTTATTATACAGAAAAGAAAGAAAAAAGTAGACTTGTACTCAGACTTCATCCTTATTTAATATTGTTTAAATATCTGTGAATCTTATTCGATCAAATCAGGACTGGAGCCGATCGATAGACACTTGGGATGACACATTCTGCACATGCTCAGTCATCGAACCTAACATGATCAAAAGGAGATCTTGTGGCATGAAAGCAAATTTCCTTATAAGGAGAGCATTCTGATTCATGCGCAAAGGAAACTAAAATCGGCTGGTATGATGGTCGACAGTGTTTAGGTTATTTAACAGAACACGCGTCACATTTCTGCAGCCACTTCGTGTAGCCGAAGGAACTTGTTCATTTAGCACAGGCATCACTAAATTCTAGATTCTAGAGAGAAATGTGCTGGCCAGTGTCAGAAAGCTGGGTCTCAGTCGCAGGTCATGGGTCTTGCAACAGGACAATGACCCAAAACACACAGCTAAAAACACCCAAGAATGGCTAAGAGGAAAACATTGGACTATTCTAAAGTGGCCTTCTATGAGCCCTGACCTCAATCCTATTGAGCATCTTTGGAAGGAGCTGAAACATGCTGTCTGGAAAAGGCACCCTTCAAACCGGAAACAACTGGAGCAGCTTGCTCATGAGGAGTGAGGAGGCCAAAATACCTGCAGAGAGGTGCAGAAGTCTCATTGACAGTTACAGGAATCATTTGATTGCAGTGATCGCCTCAAAAGGTTGTGCAACAAACTATTAAGTTAGGGGTACCATCATTTTTGTCCAGGCCTGTTCTATGAGTTCATTTTTTTTATAATTCCGTTGAAGCATGGTTGAAAATCAATGTCTGACTTTCATTGGTTAACATTCATAGAATTCTTATTTATTATTACTTTTGTCAGATTAAAGTTATTTCTGTGACCATCGTGAGTTTTTCTTTCATTGACCGAAGGGTACTGTACCAACAATTTTGTTCACGTGTGTATTAATTCATCCTGTGGGAAGTTTAAACCTAGTCCTTCTCATGTTCTGAAACGATGGTGATAATAAAAAACAGTAAAGTGAAGGTACTGCTATGAGACAAAACAAGAGGAATGAAGATCAACTAAAGATTGATTGCTTTAAAAAAAATAATAAAAAAAAATTATACACTTTCAATGACTGCATATATTTATGTATAGAGATGTGAATCCTAATACAAAGTTTGGACCTCAGCTCAAAGGAAGATTTAATCGACCGGTCTCTCTTCAACTTGAACTCAGTACACCTGATCTACAGTAGTGCAAACGTTATAGAACTACATGGGATTTTTAAAATGTGTTTATTTATTTTTACTTCCTGATAATGTGTATAATAATATCGCTTCGACTGATAACTTTAGAATAAATTGAGAAAAAAAAAAAAAAAAAAACTGCCCTTATTGTACAATTCCAGTTTTTTGATTCCTCCGTCCGCCGGGAATGAACTTTTTTTGTTATGAATTATAAATAGGTCTTGTGTCAAAATCTGGAGCTTTAAAATATTCACACAATTTAAATATTAAAACTGACCCCACTGTCCCCTTGTCCTGTTCACACTCATGAGATCCCTGCCAGTCACGAGCTTCATTAGAGCGAACAGTGCTAATGGATTCCTGTGAATATTGTGTGTACAGTACATCGCTTTGAAGTTTTCTGTGCCAGCTGTGCGTTAGCGGTCATGCACACAAAGCCAGAGACGAGTCAAAAGCATTACATACAACTTTATTTTTCACTGTACAAATTATTCAGGTTAGTAAGTCGTTGCCAACATGACGGTACACACCCCCTCCGCACTCCGGTTTCAACCCCGCAGCCAAAGCGCATCAGTTCTCGTCTTCAAAAAGTCTCCATGAAAGAACAAAAGCGAATCATCAAACTGGTCCATAGCCCTTTGAAAACCACACAGATTTCTGGGGAAAAGCGAGAGAGGAGGGGTTCGTGCTTATGACGGCGCCCCTTGAGACCGAGACAAAGGGACAATGACACAGGAGAACAAAGGTAAACCCTCTCTACTGACACAAGGCTTTTCAGCTTTGCTCTCGCACAATGCGAGTGTTTGGTTCACACGAAGTGCATTTAAACTGACGTCAGAAACCACCGGCAGACACAACACAGCAATCCATACGGCACCTGCGGCACTCTGGAACTGTGCAAACGCTTACTAAGTTTTTGCCTGCTTTCTATACCAACGAAATTCACTTTTATAGATTTGCATCCAGGTACAGCCACTAAATCAGTTCAAGAAAGTCCCTCTCTCTTCTCCCCCTGTCATTCAGCACTTACTTAGCAGTATTTTTTTTTTTAACCAACAGTGCTCGCATTAGAATCTCAATCGCCAACCCGTGGAGGGCGACGGAGCTGCAGGAAGTGATGGAACAGTGACGGATTTCACCTATTCCTAAAAAGTCTCTCAGTGATACAAACGCGACCGGTTCTGTTCCAATATGAAATGTAGGGATTTTATTTCTCCATGAAATTCAAACAGAGTATGAACAAATCGAGTCCGCGCTAAAACACTAAACATCGTAAAACCTATTCGCAGACCTGAAGAACTAATCTGATTCGCTTGATTTCGAAGCTCTTCTAATAAAATCTAATTCTATACACAACAGCTTTAATGCATCTTAACACTGATTCTCTGCAATCAAGTCTCTGCACCTGTACTGCAGGTCTGATCTCTTAATGATGGAGTTGAGAACTTGATCACGAGGCATAAAACGTTTCAATTCCACACTAAACAGAATCGGGGCGTTTAGTGTTGGGCTCAGTTTTACGTTTTAGTGTTTTTCTATTAAGACCAAGATGAAGTGCATTAGATCATCCATGGTAAGACATGGAATTCAAGCTTCGGGAAGTATTATGCGGATATTTTATACTGAAGTTTTGAGAGAATTTGCAACTACATGAAACACTGAACAAAAAAAAAATGTAATAAATAAAATTATGAGCACGAAGGTTTGTCCCAGAACTGGCACTTGGCTGAACTGACACAGGGGATCGATGTGTTTAGTGTACACTTACTGCAGTGTTTAGATACTACTTTTGGCTGGCACTAAGAAAAAGTTCTTAAAAATAAATCATCAATCATGATGGATCAAGTCTTAACAGATTACAAAAAAAATCATGTTTTTTTTATTAATTCATTCATTCATAAAAATCTTTCCCATTTATTTTCCACCACTATTTTAACTTACAAAGACACACACTTTCATGCTCGCACTGCTTAAACTCTGCTCATACATTCATAATGGCAAATATTCTCTCTCTCTCTCTCTCTCTCGTTCTTTCTCTTCGTCACAGCATCACCGACAGTCTAAGGCGATACCGTCGTTTTCAACCACAGTTATTGGTCACTTTTTTTTTTTTTTTTTAAACAAACTAACAAAATTAATGAAAAAAAGAAGTGTAATGAATGTAAAAATCAATGATGATAGCAAAAAAAAAAGGAATCAGTTCTGATCTTAAAACATAGTGTTTGTGGGGAAACTAAAACAAACAAACAAAAAAAACTGCAAACAGACATTTATGTAAATCAGCACTACGGTCATTACTTTCTCTCCAGCTTCCTCTCTGTTCCAAACCGCTTGCTTCCCTAAGGAATTCCACTTCACACTTATCCTGATCTCAACATAGGGTTAAACAAACAAAAACAGATAAAAAAAAAATATCAAAAAATCAAAAAGATGTTACATGGTGCCTGGGTACACCGCTGAAAAATAGAACGAAAACAGGAACAAGTGTGCGTGGACGGTTCAGGGGGAGAAGCGGCAAGATGGTTCGCGACCCGGCAGGCGGCTCTACAGGTTGTCTCCGGGCTGGTACTGCGGCTCGGTGGCGGTGAAGTAGTCCTCCAGGAAGGACTGGATGTACTCGAAAGTGGGTCGCTCGTCAGGTTCTTTCTTCCAGCACAGACGCATCATCTCATGCAGCGACTCGGGACAGCCCTGAGGACACGGCATCCTGTATCCTCGCTCGACCTGCTCCAGGACCTCTCTGTTCACCATGCCTACACACAGCACACACACACAAACGATCAGGTCATGGTCGTTCCTGACTTTTAGTTCCTTTTACATTGTAAAAATACTGAAGACATCCATTATATATAATAATCTCTTTGAACAGTTGATATTGAAATGTATCTGCTCTGTAAAGCCTTCGTAACGGCTCTAATCTGAGGTGCTGCTTGTTTAATTAATGATTTCGGAGCCTGGTAATTTCTCCCCTGCAGCAGAGGTAAGTTTTGCTCTTGCTTTCCTGGGATGGTCTTCATGAGTGCCAGTTTCATTATGGTGCTTGATGTATTTCACAAATGCGCTTGACAATACTGTTCTTGCAAGAACTATTCCAGAACAGCTGACCTTTAAGTCAAGAAGAAGAAGTAACTGTTGATTTTGTTACTTAATTACCTAATACCATATGTTATTTAATTAGTCATGTAAAAATCCAGTATTTGCCTAGAATGTAGGAAATATGTAGACAAAATCTTTTAAAAATGTCTTAAATGGTTAGAACTCGACGCACACAGACCCGAGACGGGAATTGAACCCGACCCCTGGAGGTGTCCGGTTAATGCATCTAATCTAACCCTTGATTAAGGCACACAAGAAGTGAAATAAAACCATAATTAGCAAAATCATAATCGGTGCAATTCTTATTGTGCTTAGAAAATCATATTCAAATTTTTTTACCAGAAGCATTTATATTTTCATTTCTCTTAAGTGCTTGGAAATTTTTACAGTCATCCAAGGCTTTCTGTTTCACTGCGGTGTAAAAGAGCCGGCCCAAGTTCCACCAATCATTCATCAAAACCGTGCGCCAGAAAACGTGTGATGATCACAAAAATCACAAAGTTTACCAGAAGACATTAAAACAGCGACATGCCTGAAAATGTGCACATCCAGTGTTTGGGCAATAATTAAGGGGCTAAAGGTTTTAAAACAGCCAGAGCGGTACTGAAATGTGAAGACAGGAAAGAGCGGTTGGAGAAGCTAAAACGTCTCCACAGATCATTTGCCCAAGACAGCAGCATATCTGGATGCTTCAGCCCCTGTGCACAAAGTGAAGCCCATGGAGACGAGGCTTTCCAAAGCTGTTACAGAAGAACTTGAGTGGCTCACACAGCGTTTTAACCTCAACCCTACTGAACACCTTTGCAATGAACTGGGACGCAGAGTGTAACCTGGGCTTCCTCGCCTCCAAGCTCGCTAATGTACTTGCGGCTGAATAAGCACGCTCCGAAATCTAGTGGAAAGCTTCCCAGAATAGCGGATTCTCTTTAAGCGGATTTCTCGTAAATGGGAAACCAAATCCAAATGAATGCCCGAGGTTTTAGAACAGGTTCTACAAACCTTTGGCTAAATAATATACATGTTATACAAGAGGGAACGACATAAGCAACATTCTTAGATAAGCAACTGTTGCTGCCCATCAATCTTCAGAGGCTTATAAAATCATTTCCTTACAATTTGGATTTCAACATGTTACATTGAGAAAGATTACTCACAAGTGGAAAGCATTCAGACAGTTGCCAATTTCATGTATTCTAGGGTCAAATGTGAGGCCATCTGTCTGTCTGATAGCTAAAGCTTGGTCAAAATGAAAGCACGCGATAAGACAATGATCTGAAGCGCACCAGTAAATCTACACCAGAATAGATGAAAAATAGAAGAATCAAGGTTTAGGAATGCCCTAAAATCCAGTCCTTAATCCTAATGTGGGTCAGGGGTAGCTCAGTGGTTAAGGCATTGGACTACGGTTCGGAAGGTCCCAGGTTCAAGTCCCGCTTCCACCAAGTTGTCCCTGTTGGGCCCTCGAGCAAGGCCCTCAACCCCAACTGCTCAGATGTATAATAAGATAAAAAAAATGTAAGTCGCTCGGGATAAGGGCGTCTGCCAAATGTCTAGATGTAATGATATGCTGTGGTGGGACGTTATGAGAGCTGTGCATAAGCGAATGCCCCCGAAACCTCCATGAACTAAAGCAATGTTGTGAAGACGAAAAGGTCATAAAGTCCTGATAAAGGAAATATGTTTACTTCAAGTTATTGCTGCTACAAGCTATTGAAACATCGGGGTATTTATTATATCCCACATGTTTTTTTTTTTTGCCATAATTTTACTTGAATAAATAATATAATGGTGTTAACCTTAAGGGAGCTGTGCATATGAGGATGCTTAAAAACCTCAATAAACTGAAGCAATATCGTAAAGGAGAACAGGCCAGAATTCCTCCACAGTTCAGTCAGTCACAGTGAGAGACTCATAAAGGAGATGATTACCGCTAAACATGAATCTACAAGCTATTGAATTGTAGAGGGAATTTAGTATTGCTCATATGCTTTTTTTCCCTTTCTTTTTTGTAAACAAATAGTACAGTGAAAAAAAGATGCATGATGTCGGTCATGATGTTTGTCAAATATGATCAAATTATGTAATTATGTTTGTACACAAAAACACACAGAATTAAAAGGGGGGGTTCTAAGTTTTACACACAACCTTGTTGAGCCAGGACATTTTGATAGATGACTGGTGAATCATGTCCCAGTGGACGTCACATCGTACCCGTCTTAAAGTGGCCTGTTAGCACCGTCTCCTTTTAATCGATAACTCTCCCATGGTTTAGTCTCGGCGGATGCCTGATGAACCTCAGCGCGTTTCACACGGCCTGTCTAAGTGCCTGCTCGAGAACACCTAATGAGAGCTTTGCATCGGTTTAAGTGATCGTTACGGGTTGCTTCGTTTCGGTTCCCGGCAGCCTCGAGCGAGGAGGCCGTCTGACGCTTGACGCATGCATGCCTCTCCGCCCCGCTGATGCGCAGCGGCTAATGCCGAGCTTAGCCTGTCACGAGCTGTCTAATGTGGAAGTTTAAATCCCTCGGTGTGCATTACTGAGTACGTGAACACCCAAGGATTCGAGCCATGATTGAGGATTTCATCGATTATGTATGAGCTCTAACGATGCTGAAATGATGAGCGCGGAAGGAACGGGGCAGAGGAGGGATTGCATTCAGGCCTTGATCCTGTCTGATTTTTTTCCTTTTCTGAGAATTCTATATTTGGAGATATGAAAAGATAAATGAAATGACCAAGATGAAAAAAAAAAAAAAAAGATTTTATTCTTGGTTAATTTTGAAATCCCGGTGTTTCAATTAATAGAGGAGTTTAATACGCTTTTCAAATTCTACAAGTAGAAGTGAACTGTTGTAAAGTAAGTCTGATTTTATGTTGTATATATATACAATGTAAGTAATGTAAATGAAAATGCAAGTGCCATAGAAGCGATTTCTAAAGTTTATGCAACATGGAAGTGACCAATCTAACTTCCCTAAAAAGTTGTTGCTAACTTCAGCTGTATTGGAAAACTTACTTTATGTTCCCCCAAAATAGCCGCCTTCTTGCTTCAAACAATAAGAATTTAATATGCAAACAAAATTTTGTGTAGGAGTTTAGAAGTACATGATCTGTAAAAATTGTTTTTTAGATAGTTTTTTAGTAAAAGCTTACAAAGCAAAAGATCTGTAAACAAGCAGATCTGTCCGTAACCATGCCAAATCCAGGATGCAATATCATAATTTTGCATTTTAGAATAATAAACTTTTTCAGGTTTGTGTCTTTTCATGTGAATTCTAAATTGGCCAAGTTTCATTCGAATGACAATAGAATCATTGAAAGATTAATAAAAAAAAAAAAAAGGTTACGGACACTACATAATCGGGCAGGAAATTGTATTTAGCAATCATCTTATTTGATAAAAATATATACGTGTTTGCATATTTACAAAAAAACAAACAAAAAAAACAAAACAAAAACAAAGCATGCATTGGGAGATAAGACGCATTAAGTATTATAAAAAAGGGTGTTATATGATCCTGTCTGAATATTCACTTTTTCACCTAGTACTATCATGTAGCACATCATAGTTTGAAGCAACACTCCCAAAGGATTCCAGAGACAGACTCTGCTGTATCCTGTAATCATCTCAAGACATTCACAATAGGCTTTTACAGTGTATAGTTTTCGTAATGATCATCATCGCACTACATGGTGTCACCTAGAAAAGCATGGGTTTGTAAATGTAAATCCAGATATCAGTAATGCTGCCGTGTGTCGATGTCTATTATTAAAACTTCTACTTGAATAAAACTTTATTGGCTTTTCAGAGTGCTGGAACAAAAACAAAAAGACTTTTTCCACGAATCACGTGTTTGAATCTCACAGCCGTCCATATGTACAGTACATATAAAGATTATTTATTAACTTATTCAATCAATATAAATTTACTTAAACAGCACTACAAGATAAACACTTGGCACAGAAATGAGAAGGATGAATAACCCAGTTACTGAAGTAGCTAGAAGGGCGTGGTGAATGCTGCAGGAGAGCTTTAGGCTTGGCCAGCACAGATGGCAATAAATAAGAACTGGTGCCCAGTCAGCCTCCATGCCTGCCTCAGCCAGATGGCGGTCTGTGATCGGTCATCACACATCCAGCTACATACAGCAGGTGGCGCACCAGCTCAACTCGTCGTGTCCTTGATAACGCTCCAACATGCAGCCTTTGTTAAGCTGGCTACCAGTGAAGGTGCTAATTAAAGTTGGGTCACATTACAATGGCAGCTGCCCTGCATGTCTGGGTGAAAAAGCTCTTAACCGAGCAGAACAAAAGGCTCTAAATATGTCCTGGAATTCGTGCAGTGATTTTGCAAGTTGTGCAAGTTGTGAGAGCTGTGCGTGTGTGTGTGAGAGAGAGAGAGAGATGATGATGATGATGATGATGATGATGATGATGATTATGAATGTGTCTCACACCTGGGTATGGCACTCTGCCTTTGGTGACCAGCTCAGTCAGCAGGATACCGAAAGACCAGACGTCAGATTTGATGGTGAAGCGTCCATAAAGAGCTGCCTCGGGTGCTGTCCATTTAATAGGGAACTTGGCTCCTAGAGAAACAGAGATTCCTGTCAGAAAGTGATTGTGGCTGAAAACAGCGCGCAAGAGAAATACAGCCATCTGGAGTTTCAAAAGCGGCATTGGGAAAAAAAAAATTACATAAAATGTTATATATATAGAGAGAGAGAGAGAGAGACACACACACACACAAGTATATAATATTTTTTTCCACTCACACACACACACAGCCAATCGAATACTAAAAGAAATACTAAATTATTATTATTATAATATATAATATACCTATTTTTATTCTAAACTTACTGTTATACATTATATATTGTTTAATATTACATCATACTATTTTTCTTTTCCTGAAGTGTGTATACATTTAGTTTGGTTATAAAATGTGAAAATTCATCAGAGAGGAAAAAAAAATCCAATTATACAACACACCGCAACATGCAAACAAGTATTTTAGCTCCACAAGTTAAACGTATTGTAAAACCAGGATAGATGACAGCGTTACGGTATACAAGCAGACAACTATATACAAGTATAGTCCCTGCTTTAATAAGAGCGTCACTTCACCTGTCCACAGGGAAATCATTTGGCTATAATAAGTGTTTACTCCCCCGAGTCTGGATTTGAGTCGTAAGCTGCTCTGTAATCAGTCTGTCTGGATCAGATGGATCGCTCCTAATCCAAGAATTCGTAATCTTAACCTGATTTTTTTTTTAAATTAAATAATCCAACCCATACATTTGTTTACTAAAATGACCAACGAGTCTTGCTACTAAACTAACAGCTCAGTGTATGTAGTTTATATAAAGAAAGAAAGAAAGAAAAAAAAAAAAAAACACGCACTCTCTAGAGGGAACAAACTTTACAACATACAGGAGCAAGTCCACGGGAAGTCCTGAAGACCGCAGGAAGTCCCTGAGATAGCTGTTACTGAGCAAGTCTAATCTTAATCCAGGGTGGAGGAAGCAACAGAGACAGACAGCAAATCAAAGCTCTAATCAGTCCATCAGGTCCTCCAGCAGGGGGCATTTGGGGATGCGGTGACGCATAATGGGATGATGCTGCGAGCAATTTTCTTCAGCTGCCAGACATCAATTTCTAGTTACAGTACACTGAAAGATCCTGAAAGTCTGGTTTATGCTTACAAAACAGAATGTTTGCTGCTGAACTGCTGCTGTGGACGACTACTCTGTTTAAATGAATACATTTACACTGCACAGACTTTAACTTACGCACACTGTTGCAGATTTGTATTATTATACATAACTTTCTTGTAGTAATGCAAACTTTTCTGCCTTGTTGCAAAAAAACAGAAAAAGAAATCCTCGTATGAGAACTTATGAGTACTTATAACACAATACAATAACACATTACAGTAAACCGGATTCTGATTCGGAATGAATTAACGAATCCAAATCAATCTTTTCAACCTTCAATCATTCTGCCGAAATAAACCCATAATCTCATTATCTGGCGTCGCCCCCATATAATTCACACAGTCTCTGCACATGTTGAGTGGATAGGTATTCACCCACTTTGATCTTGTCTACATTTTGTAACAGTACAATCCATAAATATGTATAAACTGGGATTATTATCGAAATCGGTAAATATTATTGCACCTGCAATTTGGGAGATCATGTGAGATCATGTGACATTCCAACCGCATGCATTGAACTGAACGTGCTACCTCCAATTAATCATTTTAAACCGATTAAAATATTCCTGTAAATCACAACATTATTAATTTTCCCTATATTTCTAAAACAACCGTACGTCCGTTCCAGTTCCCATTTGTAAAACTACAAAACGTGGACCAGTTTCAGGGGGGGGAGGGGCAGTGTGTGAATGACTTTCATTAAGAACCCAGAATCGAAGAACACATCATGTGACCACGCACGGACCTTGTCTGGCGGTGTATTCGTTGTCCTCGATGAGCCTGGCCAGGCCAAAATCGGCGATCTTGCACACCAGGTTTTCTCCCACAAGGATGTTGGCTGCTCGCAGGTCTCTGTGGATGTAATTCATCCTTTCGATGAAGGCCATGCCATCGGCGATCTGCAGGAGATTACAGGAAGAAGAATGAACAAAAAAAAAAAAAAAAAAAAAAACGAGATTCCTTCAAGGAAACGATGGTAGCATTAAGGAAAGGATGTTAGCAATTACACTCAAGGACATTAGCAGTTTAATTAAAGGCACAAATAGCCTTCATTAGGAAAATTACAGAATTCAAAATTAGCTCTGCAGATCAGGGGGAAAAAAAATCTTAAATAGCTCCATGTCAGAGCGAGGGCGAGGAATACAAGGACATGGGAAATGTTAGCTGAATTTCCAGAGCGTCTACTGACAGGCACTCATTTAAGAAGCTGTCCAAATGATTTATGTTTATAAAGCACAAACACCTCTCAGTGGCAGAGACGAGACAAGATGCTAGAAGGCTTAATTCAGACAGTGTAGTACTGACAGCAGCTTGAAGAACACCGAAAAATAAACAGACAGAAAAAGAGAGAGGGGAAAAAAAAAAAAAAAAAGATGGCAGGCAATACGCCAGAGCTGGTTTAAGAGCAAAGAGCAAATCTGCGCTGGCACATTAAAGCGGAGCGGTCCCTCAGGAGAGGAGGGTAAGAGCTGCAAGCGTTAAGTGGAAATGAGGAGGAGGAGGAGGAGAGCGCCGGAGAACGGGCAGGACCTGCGGATGGCGAAATGCCACAGCGCATTAAACTGCCGTGACAGGCGGACTGGGAAAGAAAGTTATGCCAGACATTCCTCAGAGCTAAACTAGACAGCTGACTGCTGACACGTGGAGCAGTAAACAGCTGCCTCTATACTCGTCCATAGACACGACAAGAGTGCGAAAGTGGAGCGAAAGGACTACCAGCGAGTCGACGTGTGCGGAAGAGGGAACTGTGAGAGTGATGTGCTCTTACCTGTGCTGCCATGTCTACTAGCTGCGGAAGCTTGAGATATTTGCCTTCGCCTTCCTTTAGGAAGTCCAGCAAACTCCCTAGAGGACAGAAAGAGAGACAGAGACAACGATTAAATCGCTGGGGAAAATAAATAAATAAACACACAGAGCATCCAAGTCAAAGCCGGGACTTGTGATGAAATTTCACATGAACGAAGGCAGAAAACTGATTGACTTTACTGAGGACTTCAAGCACAGTACTGTGATAAAACGTGAATGGTAAAAACGTTTTAAAGAATGATGGCCGTCTGTGGATGACATTCCAGACGGAGATGGCCGCCAAACTGCAGATGAGACACGTCTCAAGGTTTCTTCCTATTACCATCTCAGGGAGTTTTTCCTTGCCACCGTCGCCCTCGGCTTGCTCATCAGGGACAATCTGATCGTTCTGATTCACACACATTCACATTGCATACAAACTTTACTTCTTTTGATTGTGTAAAGCCGCTTTGCGACAATGTCAATTGTTAAAAGCACTATATAAATAAATTGACTTGG
This sequence comes from Clarias batrachus, assembly GCA_003987875.1. NCBI lineage: Eukaryota > Metazoa > Chordata > Actinopteri > Siluriformes > Clariidae > Clarias > Clarias batrachus. Next base: position 9,097 of record QMIH01001673.1, on the reverse strand, counting down.
CACGTCGGTCTAAAGAACTGAACACACAATCATTCACCAACACCACTTGCATGTTACAGGAACTCAGCTGGAGGTTATTGGCACAACTCGTATACAGCCACGACCTCGCTTCGAGCCATTTCCACATGTGTAGGCCGTTAATGGAGTTCCTGGGAGGCCGGCGTTTCAGAGGCTAAGCAGGAGCCGATCATGCGTCCGACATACTGGGAAAACTTTCTGCCTCGATGGTGTCTGAGCGCTAGTGAAACGCTGGGCTAAGCGTGCTAGCGTAGCAGGGCATTATATAGAGGAATAAAGGGAGTTGTGTGTTCTGTTATTCCTATTCTGCACAATCAAAAGTCCTGGTTTAACTCGAATCCCCACGAACTTATAATAATAATTATAATAAATAAATAAATAAATAAATAAATAAATAAAATTCTTATATTAAAGTAAATCCAACTCATTCTTAAATGTTAGAGCTTTCATTTATATTCATGACACAAAGCCATTTTTCAACAGATGTCTGAATGTCTGAACTCGTACCACATGGTTTTTGGAATGCATAACCCGATGCTAACCTTCACACCCACAATGTGACCATTCTCTTTCAAATGTACGTACATAATACACAGCTCCGATATCAATAATGACTATTGCAAGCGGCAAGGCTTTAGTGTGACATTTAAAACTTTTTTTCCCCCACTTATACACGATGCTAGTACAACCCCCAAAAAAGACATTTTTACACAATATTGTGTGCCGGTGGTTTTATGTTTTTCAGTTCCCCTACTCACGACTTTTACGACCTACACCGGTTTGAAAATGACACAACAATGAAAAAAAAAAAATCGTAACCAACCATATCCTGTCATACATTACATCTCATTAAATCTGCTTTCAAAAATGAAGATCATTGTTGCCTTTTCTAATATGTTAGACAGCTAGTACAAGGCCTAGCCAGTAACCTCAAAACTTTGAATTCATTTAAACCTTTAAATTAATAGTGATGTTTACAAATCATACTCAGTACAGTGCAAAAGTCTTATACCCCTATCTCACCTACGTGATTTCGTGCAGTGGCCGCAAGTACAGTTCATCATGATTCACTGCGAGTTTTGGCGCTGTGATACGTTTACATCTTCCCGTGCGAAAAATTTAACATGTTTAATGTTTAATTTTTTTTTTGGCGGCCCTCGTGGAGGCGTGCGGACCGCGCAGAACTTCGCGGAGCATCAGCGGAACGTCTGCAGGCAATCGCAGCCCAACACGGCATCTCACCGCGAGTCAAACCACATAGGTGAGATAAGGGTCTTAGGAATGAAGTATCATCTTCAGTACACATGTTGTACATGTTTATCATGTCTGCACCATTATGTATAAAATGATTCACTATTCCCAAACATAGCTTAAAATCGATAAAGAAATAAGACTATAGAAGAATATCTTCATGTCTGAAGGGAGAGCCATCAAGGTAGAAAGTTCTCAGTATGTCGGACGCATGATCGGCTCCTGCGTTTAACCTCTGAAACGCTGGCCTCCCAGGAACTCCATTAACGGCCTAGACATGTGGAAATGGCTTGACGCGAGGTCGGGGCCGAACTCGAGTTGTACCAATGTGAATACCAGAACATCTTGTATTTTTCAGCACACTAAGTAAAACCTGCCAGATGTTTTACTTACAGTACTCAGCAAAGGTCTTAAAAAAAAATGCACATACAAAAAAAAAAAAAAAAATGGCAGAAGTAAAGATGCCTTTAAAAACATTTATACATAAATTAAGAAATTTCTATAAAGAGTACCAATCAGATATAAAATAAACAATATTTTGGGAAAAAACGCTTTGCTTGAAAATAATCAGCAGCTGTTATAGCTAGAGATTCATGCAGGTTTATAAACAAAACATCTGGGAGGTTTTACTGCGTGTGCTGGAGACTATGAACACTCACTCTTTTTTGATGTTCATGCAAAAACTAGTCTGTCATGCAATGTGTTGTTTTCTGTACATGCATACAAATATTATTCTGCAATGTTATTTATTTTAGTTTTCCGTTATGTTTGGAAATAGTGAATGGTTTGGTACATCATGAGACGGACATGACACATACACAACATTTGTACGACAGATAAAATGGTGCCTAAGGCTTTTGCACAGTACTGTATGCAAACGATGAGTCATACATGTCTCTTCATTACTGCGTCTGATTAGAACAGGACAGTAGTCATTGCACGCTCACAAGCCCTCTCACCACATCTCCAGGAGACGCAATTTAAGCAACCATCAACTCACCTGTCCTATGCTAGAGCAAATATAATATAATGGACACAATCTTAGTTACCCATTCACTCACCCACATGCAGTGCAATATTTATCATGCAGTGTGCAGGCTGACTCTTAATGATCCCTGCCAAAGTCTAGACGGCTACACCTGCACATTAAAATTCACACGCTGCATGAATACTAATTACAGAGCCCATCCTGGGTGTATTACCTTTGCCCATGTACTCAGTCACGATGTAAATGGGTTCCTCAGACACGACGGCATACAGAGGCACTAGCTTGTCATGCCTGAGCTTCTTCATAATCTGGGCCTCCTGAAGGAAAGCCTCGGGGGACATGGTGCCGGGCTTCAGCGTCTTAATCGCCACCTTGGTAGTACCGTTCCAAGTGCCTGAACCAGGGAATAGAGAAGGGAGGACAAGAGATAGAAATGATTGAAAATGATACCCAAAGCCATGTGAACATAACTACCTTTCAAAAGTACATGGAGTCAAGCTGTTACAAACAAAAAAAAAAAAGGAAAAGAGCAGGGTCAAGTAAACACCGTGAGATATCAATAAGAAAAAATAAATTTTCAAAAATTTCTCACTTTGGCTGTAGAATTTACTTCAATAAACTTGAATAATTTGACATTATCTCCTTGCTTTCTAATACACTTTGTCCATGTGTTAAGCGTTCATATTCCCTCATTTTAGGCGGAGCTCAGGAATGCACTTCTTCATCAGAAGTGAGTCTTCATCCTACCAAGACTGCTTTCATTAGACTAAACACGTTAAAATCAGATGGAGTAAGACCAGGACTATAGAGAGGATGCTTTAACAGCTCAACACAAAGTTTTGCAGAGCATCGACAGTGTGGGCAGAAGTGCTCAGATAAAATGAGATGCACCTTTATTCTTCCACCTGTGGGGAAATTTCTTTGTTAAAGCAGCAAAGACAAAATGGTGCAAACAGAAAATGGGGACAGTATAGGATATCGATACAAAAGAAAAAGAAAAACACTACAACAGTTGCACTTTTAAATAAATTGCACCGTGCATGAATAATCATGCAAAATCACACTGCCCTTGGACAGCAGTCCTGTGTGTAATCCTTCATCTCTCCACCGTAACAAGCGCTGTTGACTGTTGAACCTTTTTCCTGATAATGTTCCATTACTGACCCTTGAGAGTCCCAAAAAACTGCAAGCATCAATTTTCCCGGTCGGCAATTGAGGATGTTTTCATTTCATACTCCGCCGTTTACTCTCAGACTCGTAGTGATGAATCCATTTCTCATCACCAGTATCGATTCTCCTTCACCTTCACCTACCTCAGGATATCCAAACGCTTCTGTTTATGCTCTTTCGTGAGCTATTTCTGCTCCTGTTACACCCTCAGACCACAAAAAACTAAATCACTGCATGCTGCTCTACTTTAGTGCAAATCACAAGTTTTTTTGTGTACAAACTAACCAGCAGCAGCAGCAGTGCAGGAGGTGAGGGCAGAGGTCATGGCTTAGCAAACTTCCATCGATTCTAGAATGCTTTTTTGTTCATACTCTTTCGCCTTATTTCCATCCAGCAATGTATTTCTTGACTAGGGAGTGGTGGCTCAGGTGATTAAGGCTCGCGGTTGTTGATTTGAGGATCTGAGGATACGGGTTAGAGCTCCGCCGTCGGTGGGGTCGCATCGCAACACCCCATACTACACAGCCACTAACATGCAGTGCCGAGCCCAAGCCGGATTATAAGAATGGTAGGGTTGAATCGGGGGGGGGGGGGATCCAGCATAAAACCTGTGCCAAGTTGTGGGCAGATCGGATGGTCCACTGTGGCGATCCCTCGATGGGAGAAGCAGAAGGATTGTATTTCTTGGCTGTTTTGTGAGCCACTAATCTCTCGGACATTACAAAAGTATGACCTACTACGTATTTAGCTCAGTTTTCATGTACTTGGAACCGCCAGCATGTTACCCAAGCAAGCATACTGTTAGATACGTTTTACCCACATCAGTATTGGGATCTCGCATCATAATTACATTTGCAACATGTTGAGGTCGCTGTTCATAACAACATCAATCAATACGAGGAATTAGCTTGGGTCATGGGAGATGAACAGCAGCGAGCTAACCTCGGCCAACATGTTAACAGCAGATAATGTTACTCTGCCATCTTCTTAAATTCATGGAGGACTAAAACGGTTTTGAATGCAGTGTTTTATGAAGAACTGTTCTATTGTGTATAGAGCCGTCCGTCAGTGATGAGATCCATGGACCTCTTGGCCGTTGATCTGCAGCTCACTCACACCATCAGGCTTCGAGTCTTTCTCAGAACAGGGCAGATGAGGCTAAACATTTCGATCCATACTTGATGCTATGCAAACAGTCAGATAGACGGCTTGTTTAACAGCGAATGGAGAAGTGTGTTGATTAAAATTTTTTGTTGTTGTACACAGGCAAAAGGAAGACAGATGCAGATCTACTTTGAAAGAGCAGAGGAAATGTTTTTACAGCACAGCAAGGAGATACATGAAGCCTTGCTGCAGAGGAGGGAAATGGATTCTGCTGCTGTGATTGGACTTCTGGGACACATGGTGGCAATAATGGAAGCGCGGTCAACAAATAATTAACCGTTGTGCTGGGCAAAGTTGTCTTTTTAATGGTTTTTACCTTTTGTTCAATTGCACATTTTACTTTGCACGCATTGTATATGAATATTTTTTGTTATAACAAACAGACTTCTTCATGTACACTTTGTTTACAGAACAGCATGTATTCAAACTTCTGTTTAACGGCATGCAGTCTGACATAACAGACTCTACATGGTTACCAAACTACCACTTTTAAGCAACATGAGGCCATTTGTCCCGTTATAGTACTCAATTGATGCACCTTTGATGTGAGAACCTTCTGGAGTATCATGTTCATGCAATACCTGAACAGATAGTTGCATGTTTTTATACCAGGCTGGGTGATCTTCAATGAAGATGTCATCAAGTTATTCGCAAATGTCATGAAGCACACAGAAGGCAACACAATCTTCTTCCTCAGTTTGAGCTTGTAGTCGTTTCTTTTTAACATACACAACCACTGTCCGATCAAGTAATGTCCAACGTCACACCTTACATGAACATGGATTTGGGACTTTGATCTGCCGTAATAATACACAGCCACTCTGGATATTCCACAAATGTGACTGCTGTAGCACTGTTGCATTGTGAATTCTGAGATGCACTATATTGCCAAAAGTATTCACTCACCCATCCAAATCATTAAATTCAGGTGTTCCAATCACTTCCATGGTTTCAGGTATATAAAATCAAGCACCTAGGCACGCGTAACTGGCCTAGAAGGCCGCTTTTTGTAGAAGGCCGCTTCTACAAACATTTGTGAAGAAATGGGTGAATTCCAGAATGGTCCTCTGTGAGGATCTGATTTCCAGTCAACTGTAAGTAGTAGGCCACGTAAAATCACAGGGCGAGGTCGGCGGATGCCAACACACACAGTGCAGGGCCTATAGCTACAAATACCTCCAAACTTCATGAGGCATTCAGAGTGGCTGAGTGCACAGACGGCTTGATGGAATAGGTTTCCATGGCCGAGAAGCTGCATCCACACCTTACATCTCCTAGTGCAATGCAAAGCATTGGATGCAGAGGGGTAAAGCACACCACCACTGGACTCTAGAGCAGTAGAGACATGTTCTCTGGAGTGACGACTCACGCTTCTCTGTCTGGCAATCCGATAGACAAGTCTGGGTTACAGGAGAACAGTACCTGTCTGACTAAGTACGCCAAGTGTCAAGTTTGGTGGAGGGGAGGATTATAGTATGGGGTTGTTTTTCAGGAGTTTTGCTCGGCCCCTTAGTTCCAGTGAAAGGAACTCAATGCTTTAAGCAAACCAAGACATTTTGACCAATTTCATGCCCCAACTTTGGGGGAACAGTTTGGTGATGCGCCCCAGTGCACAAAGCAAGGTCCATAAAGACATGGATGAGCGGGTTTGGTGTTGAAGAACATGAGTTGCCTGCACAGACCCCTGACCTCAACACTCCTAAACCTAGTGGAAAGGCATAAGAAGAGTTGAAGCTGCAAAGGGTGGGCCAACATCGAATTAAACCCTATGGATTAAGAATCGGATGTTACTCA
>QMIH01001672.1:50519-79815 GCA_003987875.1 Clarias batrachus | reverse complement strand
GTTCATGCTCTTCCTGACACGCCCAGCATTGTATTACACATTCCACAATTTTGGCTTTATCAATGGCCTCCAATATTTTAGAAATGACTAATTCAATAACAATTCCTTATTCGTTTATACAGGCTTTAATCAATTGACTCACTCCTTATAGTCTTTTTCATATTCATATTRAATAGTACAGCTGATAATAAAGCTCTAGTCAACCAAATGAACTCTGAAGCTTCTCTGGCTATAAACAGGTTCTTACAGCAGCATGGTCATATTTTTCTGCTGTAATCGAAAGTAATAAAAATAATCTGTGGCTCTCCTTCAGCACGTAATATTCTAATTGGGAATCTGGCAGGATGGCATGGTGGTTTAACTGGTAGTGCTGGCAACTTAAGCTTGGGTTACTGTCACATGTCCTCTCCATGTCTGCATGGGTTTCCTCCAGGTTGGGGCCCAGCCCTTGGGACAGTTAGGCAAAAAGCGCACAGTGTTAAACATATATGTGTTAGTGTGACACAAATGACAACAAATGCTTTAACCTGAAATGCTGAAAACCTGGAACTTGCATAGTTGTGCTAAAAAACAGGTGTGAGAGATTTGCGACATGTGACTTATTGGGGTTGATGAGTAGTAGACTGTAGTTTTCAGCCTGTTTAAAGACAAATTGTCTTAAACCTACTCCGTATATCTCCCAGCATCCTCAGCATTAAAATGTATTTAAAATACATTTTGGTTCAAAATATATTTGTAAAACATACTTTTTGTAAAACTAAAAGGTCTAATGTAACTGCTCTGCAAAACAAAACAACTGGCCCCCGCTCTTGAAATGGATTACGGAAAACCCTAAGTACATCTTCATCCTCAGAGGACTTGCTATCAAATCCGGTAATCGCATACAGGATAATGAGCTTCAGGGCATCAGAAATCCTTCGACCCAGTTCATCCAGTTGCTTTAATCTTGTTCCATATCTCTTTAAAACCCAGTATCACGTAATATCATGCTCAGTTTACTTGCCATCAGAAATGCCTAGATTCTATTAAACCTTTGATCAAGGAAGCAAAACTTGACCTTCCTAATTAAATGCCACTTTCCAACCTTTGGGGCAGCTCAAAGGAAGCTATTGTCCAGCAGATAAGATCATCCAGCTTATATGCATGAACAGAAATCATACACAAAATACAACAAGTCTCCTGTAGGTCACTGCATCTTTTTACGCATACTTGGTTTACCATTACTTCATTGTAAAAACATTAAGAAAATCAAGGAGTGGTGAATATGGTATCCCACAAGTCTATGTATTTGGTCCACCCTTGCTTTCTTCGGTGCAATTATTCACACATATATTTTCATCTGTCATCTTGGCAGCATTGTGGTGAAGTGATTAGCACCGTAGCCGCACACCTCCAGGACCCTGTACAGGGTCTACCCTGCCTCGTGGCACAGGTCTCCTGTGAAAGGCTTCAKGCCCCCGTGACCCAGTATACAGGATAAGCAGTTCATAAGATGAACTAACAAACTTTAATCTGTTTATGGAACCAAAKATCACATAGGTATAGGTTAGTATCACAATAAATATGGTTTAAATATTATTGATTATTATTTGTACACAGTGGTGTAGTGGTTAGTACTGTCGCCTTGCACCCCCAGGGTCCGGGTTCGATTCCCGTCTCTGTGTTGCATGTTCTCCCCRTGCTTGGTGAGTTTGCTCTGGGTACCACCATGTCCTCMCACAGATTAGACTAACTGGCTGTTCCAAMCTGACGGTAGTATGTGTATATTTGTGTGTGCCTATGGTGTCTTGTGATGGTCTGACTTTCTATCCTGGCTGGTGAAAACAGGTGAAAAACTACCAGGTGAAAAACAAACTACAACATCGACCTCCTTGATTAGTTATCCTTGAAGATGAACGAATGAATCAGAACCAATCGAAATGTATCAAGTAGCTATGAAAGTGTCAAATTATGACAGCGCTAGAAGTTTAAAGGGTTAAGGAGTTATTCTGTCCTTTCCTGACCTCAAAATAAACTGTAATAAATTGCTGGCTGGATTTCCCAGCATGCCTATCAATGGGTCCTAGTTAGTCTTAAATGAAGCCGGTGAACCATAAAGTTTGACCTTATTATATTTGTTTTATCTTACTGTTTTGGCTGCCAGTTAAATTATATCGGCTGACCTGAAATTGCAAAGTAATTGGCAAACTGCCTGTTCGAGTTCAGGAATCTCATACTGGTCCAAACTGGTTTATGCTGGTCACTGTTGTGAAAGCAGATCTCGATGGTGCAACTGGCATCATCTTGCAGTTCTGCTTGCATAAAACATGCACTGATGGTTTACTTTTCCAGTAGGGACCAACTTTTGAAATGTACTGTTAGAGTAAGATTGTTCCAAGATCATTATTGTAATGGAACTTTAGCTTAGAACTAAAATCCAATTTATTTTACACAGACTTTTGGGGGGTTCCATGTAACTGTGTAGTTGACGTGGGTATACATGAATGGAAGTGCGGAGTTGAAGATGTAAGGTGGTATTGTTGCACAGAACCCTTAAACCCCTAATGCTTTCTGGGTTTCTATGTTCACTTGTGACAGATTTGTTGTCCTTCAGTGCCAAACCGCTGGATTTGGTCTCTTCAGAACCATTTTTTTTTTGGACCTACCACATAGAGCTGCGAGAAATTATTCTGCACAACTCGCTTATTTTTTATGCCATTTTCAGTGAATATACAGAGATGGAAAATAAATGTAGAACGTCAGTGAGTTGGAAGCTCCCACCGAAGCAGCCTGTTGTTGTGAAGAAATGTACAGTGGCTTGTATAAATATTCTCCCCCTTTGAACTTTTCCACATTTTATAGTATTATAACTTGAAACTAAAATGCCTTTAATTGAGAATGTATGTCATGGCTTTTCTGCTTCTCTGACTAATCCGCTCTTAACCGGGTCACTGACATTTTTTGGACAGACTTTTTAAGGCAGAGCCGAGGTTGTGTCATGTTCTGTCCATTTTTTTAAATAAATGGATATAATGGTTCTCTGTGGGATGTTCAAAGTTTTGGATGATTCTATAGCCAAACCCTGATTGATACTTTTCCAGAACTTGGTCCCAAATGTATTTAGATAGCTTCTTGGTCTTCTGTGCATAAAAGCATGAACATACACGTCGAGAGCTCGACCCTGGGATGGGTTTTGGCGCCTAATTGGCTGGTTTCAAAAAACTTTAAGAAATCGCAATTCTCATAGGATCAGAAAGACAGGACAGGCTTGAGTTTTTATAAAAATGGGACCGGAAAAAAATACCACCAACTGAACGCTAGTTCTGAAGGACAATGAAGAATGGGTTGACTGGTTCATGCAATGACCACGCTTTACAACCATGGTGAGCTGAAAAGCATAGCAGCATGCACAAGCCTTGAGGCACATGTCTACAAAACCCTACGGTCACTTTGGGTTTTACACAAAGAAAAAGAATCTGAGGCTAATGAGGACATGCTTGTCCTGAAACAGGACAGTACTAAACAGGGAAGATTGGAAAAGGGTGTCATTCTTGCACTGTTGAACTGAGAGAGGAGAAAACATTTAAAGATCCCATATTATTCAAGTGTGCCTGTTAATGTTCCAGATGAAATACTCACTCACTCATCATCTATACCGCTTAATCCTGTATTCAKGGTCACAGGGGCCTGGAGCCTATCCCAGGAGACTTGGGGCACATGGCAGGGTACACCCTAGACAGGGTGCCAATCCATCGCAGGGCACAGACACACACACATACATACACTCACTCATTCACACACTACAGACAATTTGGGAACGCCAATTAACCTAACCTACATGTCTTTAGACTGTGGGAGGAAACCGGAGGAAACCCACCAAGCACGAGGAGAACATGCAAAATCCATGCACACAGAGACGGGAATCGAGCCTGGCCGGGGATCAAACCCGGACCCTGGCGGTGAGAGGCGACAGTGCTAACCACTACACCACCATGCCGCCCTCAGATGAAATACCCCTCAGAAAATGCATTTTGTTATACCTTAAACTCAATTAATTTTACTCTTCCGTCAAATGCGCCATTTCAGGGTCTATGTAAATGAGCAGAGAATAGCAGAGTTGAACAATAATCCGGAGAAGGGTGTCTTCTTATATGAGGTCACAACAGGGGGAAAATCCTTTTGAGTTGTTTAAGCTCCGTTTTCCAAAAATGGAAAAAGGACAAAAAGAATCGAATATAAAAGTGACTAAAAAGTTACTTTTAATTTAATATGTCGCTTTTAACATTTAGTGGAGCAAAATAATAAAAACAGAAACTCTTGGCTGTCGGAAGTGATGAGTTGCAACTTCCAACGTCTTCGTAAAGTCAGCCTTTCGTCTCACTCTCATCCTCTTTTCAGTTCCTGCTTATTGTATAGAGGCTCAGACAGGCGGTATTAATAGCCTTAACTGCGTCAAGGGGGTTTTAGAGGAATTCGTAAGCCTTGTGTGTTTCTGAAACGTAACTGTTTTGCATAACATTGCTGAAATTTTTCATTTATTTTTCTCCCTCAAATCTGTTGCTTCAGATTTCTGGCTCTGCCTATTGCTTCATATGGTTTATATTTTTTAGGGTGTTAATGAGTGAATCATTTGAAGCCGCTACAAACAGGAACACTGGTTTCTTCACGGACTGGTATAGGAGGGATGATTGCATCCTACCACACGCCACAAACATACACTCACCCAAGTGTGAAGCATTCTTCCTGACACCCACTAACAAGGCCAGACACCAAAACCTCAAACTCTTATTACTGTAGTGACCCTCCCAGACTGCTGGAACAAACACGGCCATCATTTCTCTGTGCATTTAGTGAGTTTGATGTTTGTCTTGGTCTGATTCCTGCCCAGCATCTGAAATGTTGTTCTGTAGCCCTAGTGTGTGTCACCCGGTGTGTGAGTTCCGCTGCTCAGGAATACCGCCCCCCAGTTTGATAAATATAGCCTTGCCCCGCCTCAATATCATGGCTGGCGTGGTATGAGCAATCCGTCAGCCACTAAATATACCGTTGGAATAAATACTCCGGGGCGCAATGTGAGGCCGGTAGCCGTCTGTGAAAATCTGAGCTCCGACCCATTGGAAAGAAAATTTAAAAAACAACAGTGTGGTGAGTTGTTTTGCGTAAGAGTGGAGTGACGGCGAGATAAATCCAGCACGTGTCTGAGAATCCGAGTTCTGGCAAGTTTGCGGTGTCCAGTCATGGCACTCGGTGGGACTACTGTTTTCCCTCAGGCGGAAGGAAAGGAGGAAAGACGAAATGATGATTACAATAACCACAGGAAGTAGCAGCAGGGGTGACGATGCAAGGTCAACGTGACGGAAGAAGGAAGACAGGAGTCACATTCAGACGCTACACAAATAGCACGAATCCTTTTTTTTTCTTTCCTGTTACTGATAAATCCAGTGTTTCTTTCTGTAAACAAACAAACAAAAAATTATACTCAAAACTGAATTAATAATAATTAGGTCTAATGGAAGTCAATAAATGTTTCAAATATGCAAAATCATTTACAACACAAAATCAAAACTCTACACTGCAATAATGATGATCTAAGAATGACACAGCCGATAAAACGAAAGCCGGTCAGTTACACATTCCCGGGGGTTTTGTGGTGAGCATGGGCAAACAAACGGAAACTGGGGCATTTCTGTGTTTATGTCTGCACCATGACGCATTAACTCAAATTCTACTCCATGAAAAATAGTTGTCTCAACATCAGCTGTTGGTATGTTTAAAAGGATCAAATAATATCTCGTGCTTAGTTTGTACAACTATGTGTATTTACAATTTTTACAATATGAAACTGTAAGATTTAAATTAGGAAATCATTCGACAAACCATGTTACCAAAACATTGACACCGCAACACCTGCCCTTAGCAGACCCACAAGCAAAGCAATTTGGGTTTTCGGGGTTTTTTTCTCAATAACGGAAAGCTTGACTTATTATTCTTATTAATGTTGTATGTACACAGTTTTATCATAAAATATACGGATCAAAGATTAGTCAAATTCAATTCTTTTTAACATTTAACATTTATCCAGTTCAGGGTTACGAGGGGCCTGGACCCTATTCCATACATCTATTGCACCATAGTGAACCAGGTGCTACCAGTTCATGTCTGGTTCTGGCCCAGCAATGTATCGGTGCCGCCATGGAACCGGTTTTCCTGTCTGAGGGTCGGTGCTTCTGCTGACAGAAAACAAAGAATTGGTGAGAAATTGGGCATCCAGGGCACTAGGCAGGGAACCCAGTGGATAGACGCCAATCCATTGTAGGTCACAAGCTCACACACACAATAGACAATTTGGGAACACCAATTGACCAAGTAATCTTAGGACTGTGGGAGGAAACTCTACATGTATTGCACTTGGCAGACACCGTTCTCCAGAGAGACTTATATCTTATCTCATTATATATCTGAACAGTTGAGTGTTAAAGGCCTTGCTCAAGGGGCCACCAGTAGAAACTTCCTTCCAATCAGTCTAACACCTTAACCACTGAGCTACTCACACAGACCCAATGTGGGAATCGAACCCTCGACCCTGGAGATGCCAGACCACAGTGCGAACCAGGTTTAGCTATTAATACATCATCAACTTTTCTTTAGAGGCTTTAAGAGCAACAAGTCATGTAGGCAATGAATGAGAGTGTTGTTAACCTGAGCAGATCTTCAAGCAGCACAAATGTGTGTTTCAGAAGGCCAGGCTGACCAGAATGTGTCTCCACTGATGTTTTATCTCTTTCTTTGACTCGAAATATACAGTAATTCTATTAACTATAGCTATTAACCTCTGGAACACCCACAGATTGACCAACAATCCAACCTCTTCCTCTTCTTCAGAATTTTTTACTTCTGGGAACGCCTGAAGAAAAAAGTCCAATCTTAAAAGAAGCCAACAAATAGCATTAATGATAATGGACAAAATATTTGTGTGTACATTAAAAAAAAAGATCTATTGATGTGTAATTACTTCTTGCATGTCTGTGTATAGATTTGGTCGAACATTTGATGAACTTTAATGCAAGTCTTAAATAATGCAATGAGAAAAGCTTTACATTTAAGAGATTGCATCATTTGTTGGCACTCCCATTAGACTTTCAGTATTAGTCTGTTTTGCGGAAACTAGTTAGTTTCTTTCAGGTTGATGTTACAGCATCAATCCTGCTCTTACTTCCTGTTGTCATTGACCTTACAGCATCATTTCATCTTTCCTCTTTTCTCATTTCAGGAGAACATGTCGAAATTTCTGTCCGCAGTTCCGCTGTAGCCTGAGATTGGGTGGTAATTTTGTGAAAGTRATCAAATAAGTCTATATATAAAGTTGACGTCAAAGTATATTATATTTTATTGTCATTATATACAGTATTCATACCTCTTGACATCTTTCACATTTGTCCATGTTACAACCACAAACATAAATGTATTTTATTGGAAGTTTATGTGATTGAGCAACTCAAAGTGGCACACCATTGTGAACTGGAAGGAAAATGATATATATATATTTTTTATTTTTTTTTTATTTTTTTTATTACAAATAAATATCTGAAAAGTACGCATTCATATTCAACCCCCTTTACTTTGGGGGTCACCTAATTAGTAAATAGAGTCCACATGTGTATCATTTAATCTGCATATGAATACAGCTGTTATGTGAAGCCCTCAGAGGTTTGTTAGAGAACATTAGTGAACAAACAGCATCATGAAGCCCAGGGAACACTCCAGACAGGTCAGAGATAAATTAGAAGGTAAAGAAGTTAGAAAGCAGAGTTAGGATATTTAAAAAATATCGTAAGCTTTGAACACCAAGCACAGTACAGCAAACCAACTAGGACATGGACGTCCACCTAAACTGGAGAGGAGAGCATTAAGATGTCCATGGTACTGTAACTCTGGMGGAGCTGTAGAGATCCACAGCTCAGGTGGGAGAATCTGTCCACAGGACAACTATTAGTYGTGCAYGCCAGAAATCTRGACTTTATGGAAGCGTAGCAAGAAGAAAGCCATAAGAAGTCCCACTTGTAGTTTGMGGYAAGCCATGTGGAACTGCTGGGTGAACGGTGCTCTGTGAGATGYTCAAATCTAAACTTGGGATATCGTTTTTCCCAAATATAATGTATGATGTATGATGATTCAAAATGAGGTAGTCARCCCTTCAGTGCTGCTTAGGAAGTGTGTTAAAATTAATATTTAATTGATACCATAAAGGTCAAGAATAAAGGGCTGTAATACAGTGYTRWATTTGCAATAGAGTAAARTGATAACGTGCRGAGAAAGCTGTCTGAGGATATCACAGGGAGTGAGTAAGCACGGAAATTAACAAAGTATGTGAAAAGGAAGTGTGGCTATATATGAGTGAGTGCGTTAAAGAGAGAGAGAGCGTGTGTATTGTTCATTTGATATTCCAACACCACTCACTTCAAAGAGCTGATGTCATCTCCGTGTAACATCATGCGCCCTTACCGGCCGATACACGATTACTCACTGTTGCATCACCACTCTAGGTGACCCGCTTGATCTCTAAACTATGGTATGCTCTTTCGAGTCTSAAAGGAGTTTGTCTTGTATCACGCACGTGTGAGCTGCGTGCCATTTCGAGAACAATGGTGATGAACTCTCCGGATAACTTTGAGTAAGCCGACGTCTGTTTGCGCAGCGCTTCATATCGTGCCCTCCCCAGCTTTCTTTCCTGCTGCTTCTGGTGGTGGTGGTGGTGGTGGTGGTGGTAGTGGTCATTCTTCAGATGCCACCCACTCYACWTTTGCAGGCCACTGATAGGGACGATACATCAAAGTGAAGGACTGGACAGTTGTAAAAAAAAAAAAAAAAACACTGCTTATTTTTTCAGGAGCCAGGGGACGATAACAAACAGAAAGACCTCTGTCGGAGTTTCCAGAGTCATCGCCTCCCTTGATAAGAATTTTTGTTTCAGTAAACATTGTGCATTTCTAAGAATAGCTCATGTTGAAACTGATACATGTCACTGTCGCTGTAAATAATTAGTTTTTCTTTCCAARTGTGATGGCGGTTGGATTGAAGGGGAGTGGTGAACAAATCTCGACAGGCATCTGATTAGATCATGTTTGGCGGACATGAAGCAAAACTGAACCACACCAGAACAGACATTGATGCCAAACAAACAAACAAACAGATAGATAAAATTAGATAATACTGTCCAATAAAAGTGATCTACACCGGGATGATGTAATGCAGCCTGACATGAAGTGATTTGCCAACAACTTCAGTTTAACGTTTATTATTGAACATTACATCATGCTTTTATCTGTTTATAGTTACATTTAATGTTTTGGAGCATCCATGACTTCTCTTATCACTTCCGTTATTGCAGCTATAATTTCATCATATTATAACTATAAAGGATTCTCAAACGGAGTTAGAAAATGTACTTGTTACAAAGTGTTGACAGTGGCAGCTCCTTCTATTAACCTTTTATTTAAGAAAATAAAAAGGAACTMCTGTATATTGATGGAAAAACAGACAGTATTGGCCTCTATAGTAGTAGAAAAGGCCTCTTCCAAACGGTTGAGATGTCACTTCATAGTAAAAGTAACAGTGTATTTATAAAAACATACAAACAAACAAATAAGAAAAAGTTACACGAAAGTTACACGAAAGTTACAAGTTACGTTATAATGCAACACAACAAGTACGTATGGGTCATTTCGTTTGACACAGATTTCTCAGTATAATATAGTGACTCAAAATGTGTCTGACTCAAAATGGGCTCTACCAAAAAGTAGAGCAGAATGTTATTATTGCTATTGTTATATTGTTATATTGTTGTGTTATTATTGCTAAATATATATATTGTTTTTATTGGTTCCTGGTTATGTTTCACGAACCTTATGGCCCCATGCCACTACAATACATTTAATGAATGTTTTAATATTCACAGTAACACAACATTTTTTTCAGGAGTTGAACTTGCGCCTGTGCGCTTCCGTACACATGCAATTGCTTTTAAACTAAAAAAAAAACTCCCAGTGGTTTATAGCGGTCAGAAGTAATAAACGTTCATGACACATTCAACATTGTCAAGACCTCCAGTGCAAGTGACACATGACTTTCTACATGTTACTCATGCTCTCAGATGAATCCTGTAGTTCGTACTGTTCCTCCCTGGACGCCTATTAAGCCTAGTCTGCGAATTAGCCTGGAAATGTTATACCGCACGTGTCTGGAAAATCAGTCCCTTATGTCTAGAATGTAAGAATCTGGAAAGATGAAAAAAGACACAGCATTTCCAGAGACAGTGAGATCTTTGTCCAGACGTGGCGTGTGTGTGTGTGTGTGTGTGTGTGTGTATGTGTGTTTGACTCGGTGTCTGTTTAACGCCATGGTATTACACAAGCTCCGTGTGGGGGACATGGCGCATCCGAGTGGACTTGACCTGTCAGCTATGCGGAGCCGAGAGGGGAATCCCCGGGCTGGCCTCAGCTGTTTCCAAGGAGACGGACTCTCACTTTTCACATGTGAGCGCTACAAACACTGTACATTTTATAGCTCACTTGTTACACTCTTTGCTTTACTGTCTGTAATCCAGACCCGTGTTGACCGTTGTACTGCTTTTAACACACAGTAAAGTAGCACCTTTGATAGGGTATTTCTAAAGACTTCTGGGAATCTGCCACTTTGTACCTTGGTTCCAGTGAAGAGATAGTGCTAGGGTGACTCTCTCTCTCTCTCTTTCTCTCTCTCTCTCTCTCTCTCTCTCTCTCTCTCTGTATCTCTGTACACAAGCTGTCCAGTTGGCTGATTTTCAGTCTCGGGCGACATTCTTTCCATTCCTCATTAGTCTATGACCCGGCTCAGGAGTTCGTTCCGGAGATCTCCCGGTAACTCAGACTGAGAGAASTGTTCTGGCCATTACATCACTCACTTTTACGTCCAGCCATGCACTATATGTGTTTCAGGAAAGGAAACTAAGACACACACTGACACACACTTGCTTACAATTCCCAATCTAATCCAAAAGGTTAGTCAATCATTTTGATTTGTCATCAGTGAGAGTCGTGTCTGGCAAGCACAGGCTTTATAGAAATCCATATCCTTCGCAGTTTTCTCTAACACCCCCCCCCCCACACACACACACATACACACACACCCCTCCCACCTCCAGATGCCAAGACTCAGAGATTAAACTTCTCTAACTGGTCGTCCATCTTGACCAAAAAGTGATTTTCCAGCTCCTTTTGTTACTGGCCTGAATGTTTCCCATTTTCTAGTTACTGGAGTGTTGTGTTGTTGTTTTTTTTAACAACACCTCTGTGGCATTAGTAGTGGTATTTCAGTAACTGTTTCAACATGTCACAGCTAGCAATGATGATCTACCAGTTTGACCAGCTCAGCCTGTGTTTTGGCACCAAGGTGGGTTTTTGAGTGTTTTTGTTTAAGGTTTGTCGTTTCTAATTAAAGGCAAAGACGTTTTGCTGAACGAGGACGTTTGTGTCATCAACCTCAATCATTTAGATAATGCAAAACCACCGACTACATTCTCAGATGTAACCAGACCCCAACTGGCTGAATGCTCGTAATTGCGCCACCTGGTGGTCCACTGGATATAAGGCACAAACATGAACCTCCCCCATGCTGAGGAATGCGCAGTGCCCCGGCCTACCAGTTTATTTGGCGTTCAGTTGCCTGGAGACACATCCGGAATCCTGATGGTTTCCTAATCCTCCTTGCATACCAGGTTTACCTGAGACACAGGTAAGCTGAGCTTGAGCAAGTCCATTCATGTTTGTCCCTGACAGTATGCCGGAGTCACAACCACGGAACAACCTTTTATGGCCTGCAACTAAAGCACAACTCATTCGAGGGGTATTATCATCCACTTGTCAAACAACCGAGGTAAAGTTCATGTCTCGAGGCCATGAAAATTGAACATACTGTACTCTGATGATGTCACAAGTGTAAATTAACCATGCCATGGACTCAGCTCTGTCATTCGGGCTGTGCCTTTTAATTTCATTTGAAATCATTGGCATGGATGCTCGCGAAAAGCCCTGACAAGCCATCCCAAAGAAAACCCCGTGTTTATTTCCACTACGGTATTTGTCGAATGAAGTCATAGGTGAACTGCGTTCATTTCTTTGTTTTCATACAAGGGAGTCCATGCATGGTGTGAACCATTTTACCTACGCACTCGATGCTATCTCATCAATAACACAGAAGGTCCACAGTGGGAGTTCGCATCTGCCTCTCACCGCATTACAATCAGACAAGCCAGGAAACTGAATGCAGTCATCAGAGGGTGCGGCTGCTGTATGCGGGTGGGCACGGGACTGACTCTGAGATCTGTTTGGAGGAACAAAATGGAAACTTTCCCCAACACTACGGGACCACCCTGTGCTCATGATGTCATTCTGTCTGATTTGATGGTCCTGTTACACCAAAAATATGTTTTAATAAATGGATTATTGGCAGTTTGATGGTAGATTCCTTAATATACATTTTTTTTTTCATCATTACAGTCACAGGTTTATATTAATGAACTCGTCGTGATATTTTATAATTTCTACAGTAACTGCTCATTTAAAGTGACTTGTACAAAACTTGAATCAAAAACATTAAACTATTTAACAGATCAAATTCTTATGATCGTTCATAGGGTGATCTTTTCTGTATGGAGACATTTATTTAACATTAACACAAAGATATACAGTAATGGAGAGTGAACATTTTAAAATGTGTAACCGATGACAATTTTTTTCGTATTACAGGACAGTTAAATGTCATTAAATGTTTGGTAATAGCCCGACCATTCATTAACGCTGGGCATTACACCACTCCCTCACTCACTCACTCATCRTCGATACTGCTTTATGTTGCATACAGGGTCGTGGGGGAGTCCTGGAGTCTATCTATGGAGACTTRGAGCAAAAAAGGGTACACACTTGACAGGGTGCCAATCCATCTCCGAGCACACACAAACATACGTAACTGTACATACATACACTCACACAATCGTTCACACACACACACAATTTGAGAATGGCAATTAGCCTAACCTGCAAAACTGCAAACCGGAGTACTAGGAGTAATCTCACCAAGCATGGGGATAACATGCAAACTCCATTGACACAGACCTGAGACATGAATCAAACCCAGACAATGCTAACCACCTACTGTTTGGAGGGAGGGGGGGGGTCCAGGGTGCTTGGGCCCAATCATTGTTGCTTGCAATTATGTTTTGCAATTTATTCTTTATTGAATCAATATTAGGTGCCACTAATTAACTAATATTAATTAGTGATACTGTTCATTAAACCAGCGATCAGAGACACTCTTGCTTACGCATTCTAGCTTAAGAGCATGCACTCATTCGGAATATTAATATTAAACTATTCTGGCACCATATTATAAAACTTCCAAGAATCATTTTTAGTAAATGGTGTGAATTTGAGTAAATTTCATACGTTTAAAAGAGTGAAATATATTAGTATGTAGACTTACTTCACCTATTAAACCACTAGGTGGTACTCTGAGTCTATGAATCATGCCAAATGTACATGTACAGTATCACTATCAACCACCTCATTATTTCACATTTTCATTTGAGTTTTAATTATGTGCGGATTCAGTTTCCACATTGAAATGGTTTAAATATTTGCAAATCACCACATTTTCACACATATTCAAGATCACTGTAATGAAAAAATACATTAATAAATAGACTGTATAGAATGTGGCATTTATGATGAATTTGTGATAAGAGTACTTCGGACAAAAATACAGTACGTCAGCACATTACCACCCAGAAATAAAACACAGGATAAACTGTAGTGGTGAACAAGTACCTTTAATTTGGTAAACTTGTATGTAAAAATAGCATTTGGTAAGCTCTTAGTAATCATTTATCCATTGGCACAGATTCTTGCATATACAGCTGATTTAACTGTTCCTTTACAGTGAATCATGTTTTGAGGATAAATATTTAAATCTGTAATTTATATCTACAAATTTAGACACATACCAGGGATAGCTGGTACAGTATCAACTATAATTCCCCAAGATGAGTAAAAAGATTGTTATGGGCTGAAAGAGCATTGGAAATGCAAACATACCTCATATTGACATGGAAAAACTCTGTATGGGGGGTGGGTGTTGCTGGGGGGGAGGGAGTTGGGGGTGTTAAAGGAAACTTACTATGATGACCACACTGACACACTGACATACTGTATAATATTTAGAAAGAAAAACATAGGCATGTTTTTGGTCACCACGTCATTCAAATGGAGTGATGACAAGGATTGTAAATGGGCTTACCAAATATTTCTTTTTTAGCATTCTCCCTTTAAAATTCCCAATGCACCTCGGTCATAAAACAAATTAAAAATTTTCTTCCATTGCCAGGCGATAAATCTTTTTGGGTTAGAGAAGAACCCATACTAATGTCCTTGAACAGTTTTATAGTTTTATGGTATTTTGACATTGGCCTTGATTCATTGCAAGCTTCTGGTGACCTTATTTTAAAAGCTTGCATATCATCACACATTTCAAATGCAAAATCTAGGGCTATTTCATATTTCATGCCCTCCTGCCACCAGTAGCAGCAGGCATATTTGTTGCTGGTTTGTGGTAACAGTCTGATGGAGTAGAATTTGGGCTTGCATTCATCCCAGTAGGAATGTAATACATGCTCTCTAAATAGCCCTGATCTAGCGATGGATGGCCTTTTACTTCTGATTTTGGCGCCTGGCTTGCTGAGCTTCCATATCCCATGGTGTTTTGATGGAGCGATGTCGGGACAGAGGGCTCTGGATTTCGTGGTTGCTGGGCAGACTGAGTATGAGGTGGCATCGCATAGGGAAGGTACTGGGATGTGTATAACCCTTGACCATGGTATGGACCCTGATATGGAGCAGCAGTTGGTGGATACATACTCGAATTGGACAGAGCCTGCTGTGGAATAAGAACTTCCACATATTGGCCGATTTCTGGATCAAACAGCATTTTCCTAAGTGGCTGCATTGGCACTTCAATGTAGAAGTACTTTCCAGTTTCAGGATCTAGAAGTACACGACGGCCTTGTCCATACCCGAGGCCACTTGCATTTTCTGGGTACAGCATGCCTCCATTTCCAGAACTATCACTTCCATATTCGTGACCAAAAGCTGGCGGTAGTTCTTGTGGATTGAAAAACTGGGATCTTGGGTCCAGGCAAGCTACATTAGGTGAACGACTGTGCTCTCGATACGTTGCCCCACTTTGAGATTGTGGTGAACGTTGATTACCTGAACGTCTATCTATGTGCTGAGTAGAAGGTTGCTGTTGTTCATTTCCATAGGGTTGTATTGCTGGTGCAGGACAAATTTGGGAGTGGTGTATGGGCTGAATCATGGCAGGAGTCTGTTGTACTGTAGTTTTTGGTGAGAGAGATGGATAAGTTGAGGGTTGGCCATCTGTTTTGCACTGATGAGGACGAACCTGGGCCTGTGGTGGTGCTCCCGTGTATGAAGTCACTTGACTTGGTGAACGAGGGACTGGTGGTGTTTGGTTTTGTGAGGCATGGTAGGGTTGTCCAAATTGAGGGTTGGTACATGCTGTACAAGAGCAAAGAGAGTGTTTGGTCGTAGCATGATGTCTGTTCTGCCTCCTTGAGGGCAAATCAGAAAGCTGCAAAGGGCTAAAACTTTCTCGTTCGTCATAACTGGGCGGATCATCTGATGTCGGGAAATGAAAATCATTTTTATGCAACTGTTTATTAGATGATGTTGTAATTTCAGGCTGTATATAGGTATTGGCCTGGTAGGCTGCTGGTAAGGTTTGATAATTGGATGCACAAGAAGTTGCTACCATCACCTGTTCTTGAATGTTCTGCTGTTGCTTGTTTTGTATCGAAGTGATGGATACCTCTGGCTTGCTTGAAGTGGCTGTTGATTTCTGTGCAGAACTTGTTGTATTTGGRATAGTTTGAGGTTTGTGGCTGGACACTGCTGACACAGCTAATGTTTTGATATTGCTTGATGCAGGGTTGGTGGTTTGCTCGTTGCGTTTCACTGCTGTTGATGTCTTAACATCATTTACTTTGACATCACTCTTTAAATGTGTTTGCTCTTTTAAAATAGATGCTGTCGGTGTGTTGTCTGATTTAGGAAGGTCAGTTGATGTTGACCTAATTTCTGCAAATGGCTGTTTATAGCTCGGTTTAGGCAGCACAGATGGTTTTGCTCTGTCGCTGGATATTGACCTGACTTGAATAGGTAACTCGATCTCTTTAGATGTTGTTACTGGCATTGCATGCATTTTTGTGCTGCTAGAAAATGCCCTTACCTCTGCCTTGTTTGAWGCAACAACTGAAATATCTTGTTCATTTGAAGCTTGTTGACTTTGATTGTCTCTTACTTTTCCATTGGGAAGTGCTCTCACTTCATTAGGCTTTGGAGAACTCCTAACCTGCAAGTTACCTCCACTCRACTGAAAACCATTGTTTAGGGATGTCTTCTGTTCAGGAGGCAAATCAACACCTTCTTTTTTCACTTTCCTAGATTCACCCGAGTTTCCTTCTGATGCATAGGTCTGCAAGGGGACCTCTAGCCTGTTGATATGTTTAGGTTTAGAGCCTGTTCCTTCGCTCAGGACGTCACACACCCCAATGTCAGCTTGCATCCCCTTTTCCTTCCGTAGCATTGACACAGCATGGCTACTGTTTGCAGTTTTAACATCCATGGAAGCAGGGCTTGGTGGCTTCTGCACAGATTTGGGTGCACCATCCTGCAGAAATACTAATGTTGATACTTCCTTACTTGACGGTCTAGAAGGCATTTCTAGATTTGTACCCTGTTCAACAATGTTGTTGCTTTTATCCAGACCAACAAACAAATCCATGTCAGAATGCTGCCTGTTTGGCATGAAAGTTTTGGTAATACCTCCATCTTTTCTTGTCAGTGAATCTGTTTGTGGTATCTTTGCTGTATCTGCAAAAGGTCCTGCATCTTGTTGCATGGTTGATTTATTGCTGGATGCTGACTTGTCCTTTAAGCTGATAGCTTTGCATTCAATTTGCAAAGAATGAGGATGTTCTGGTTGCGTTTCTTTCTGCTTTTCAGGCACTACATCCTCTTCGAGGTGGGTGTTATTTGAGGCTTTGAACGACAGGTTGTATGTGTTCTTTACCAGCTTCCTGACATCCCTTACTTTATGTATAACAGATTTTGCCTTGTTATTTTCATTATCCTCTTCAGTGTCTGTCTCTTCCCCTGTTTTGAATCTGTTTTGCTCTTCAGCTGTTTCTTTTAACTCTAACACAGGTTCACAGATGGCGTCTTTGGATATTTCCAAGTCAGGACAGACAGATGCCTTTAAAGAAGACTTATTTTTATCCTTGATGGTACAAGGCTTGAGAGTGATTTCAGGAGTTTTTGAAAGGAACATACTGCTACTGCCCTCCAGTTGTTTACTGGTTTCTGGTGTCATGGGGTGTTTGTTGTCACCGGTTATCATTCTTCTCTGTGTGCTTGCCACACAAATTGCAGTACAGTTTGTAGTCTGGTTACTGGMAGTTCCATAGTCACTGTTGTATTTAACTCTCACCTTACTTGCCTCATTCTCACTGCTTCCAAAACTTTGTTTCTTAGATAATTTGCTTTCCAAGGTATCAACCTTTATGGGTGTTATCTGATCCTTCATTAGATTTTTATCCTGAAATGCAGCATTTACAGGGATGTTGTTAGGGGGTAAAAAGGCAGGTTTGAAGGCTGGCTTTGGGGGAACCTTGGGCCCGCGGATCCTCTTTTGAGTATAAGGGCTTCTTTCCTCTTTACCTGCAAAATCCTCAGAGGGCAAACTGCATACAGAGCTGGAACGCTGGGTCTCTAGGTTACATGAATCCCCTGGTGTCAGATGTTCATTTTTATTCTCACATGGTTCAGTTCTTGAAGGCTCCTTGGGAACAGCGTCCATTTTCTTTGAAAGAACACTTTTGATAACGCTGGAAGCCATTTTACTCTTGGGCAAGCTTTCATCTAAAGAAGCAGACTTTTGGAGCATCTTCTTACCAGTTTGAATTTCATTTTCACCCTGAAGCAAGTCCTCCTGCATTGATGCTGGGGTGCTATGTTGACGAACAAATGTATTCATTAAACAGGTCTCTGTGGACAGTAAATCCATATCGCTTCCTTCATTCTCATTAGATTTAAGTTCATCATCGTTACGTTTCTTAAACTGGATCTGTCTTTTTGGAACCGTCCTTTTTCCTCTCCTGGTTTCCTCTTTGTTCTCTAGTGCTACATCAACACATTCAAAACTATTCATCTCGAAACGCTTTGCTGGGTCTAGTGCATCATGCGGTAAAAATGGAGAAGGATGACATAAAACATCATCGTTTTCATGTAAGGAGTCATGCAAATCTGCGTAGGTAATCCAAGTAGCAGAACCTGGACTGTCCATTGTCGTAGAAGGCTGTGAAACATTTGTAGATGAACCACGGCTTGAGTTGTAGACATCCAAGTAGTCCACCCGAGGGCTAGATAGGCTCCTGAAGGCCTGGTCTGTGAGCCACTTCACCTCACAGTCTGAGTCATCGAATTCACTTCCCATACTGGAAGTCTCGCTAGTACATTCGGAAAAGAGACGACCAGCAGCACTGGGATTGCTTTGAGAAGTCGAGCGGACCCTCCTGGCACCAGTCTTGTTCTCTTTTTGTATGTTCTGTGCTCTGAGAAGACTCTGTTGCCGCCGAGTTGCCAGGGGAGACTCAAAATAGCGAGGTGGAATTCCAGACTTTGGGTCTCGGCTTGAGGGAGTGGGGCTGTGGTGTGCAGGCCCTTTTCTATTCCTGGTACTGAATGACAGCTCAACCTGTTCCCCTCTGTGACTACCCTCTGCTATATTCCCCACCCCTCTTCCTAATGTACACTCCTCCTGTAATACCCTTTCCCCACTCCACCCCTTGTTCTTGCATGACTGTCCTTCATACATGGTATGATCGTTACTATGTAAAACACCGGGGCTTTCCCCGGGTCTCACACCCATCTGCCTAAATGTTTTTTCACTACCTGCGGATTCTCTTTCCAACATTTCTCTTCCAATGTCATTACGTTCCTTTGCTTCCTTTGCCTTCTTTTTAGACGTTTGCCATGGTTTCAGGGAATTTAAAATGCTTTCATTCATTCTTTCCCAACTTTCTTTTATCTGTTTCACAGATAATTTGGGAGCAGGTGGTTCAGGTGACATCTCACTTATTTTCTCAGTTTGGCTGCAATGTAATAAAGTATTGTCCTTACAATCATCCTGAGGTAGACTAAGGGACATTTTGGAGCCAGTATCATCTATTTGACCTCTATCAACTGGTACCATTGATTGAAGTTCCACCTTCTCATTGACTGAAGCTGAAAGGTGATGATGTGTGTATTCTGGTGTTGGTATATGATCATTAAATCTGTCAGGTGTTCTTTGATATCTCATCTTAGGACAAGACGCTATATCTGTGATTGCGGGTGTTGTAAAGCTGGAGATGCTGGAAGCCAAGTTTTTATTGTCATATCTTGGAACCTCATTTGATCTTTCAACATATCTTGTTCCTTGTACACCAGGAGATGAAGAGTCACTTGGTAAACCTAAATTTGATGATGTGGAGGTAGCTGTGCCTCCAGCTGTTGATGAAAAATTGTCGCTTGATGAGATGAATATGTTTGTTGGAAGCATGGTTGAACTGGCCTGGGTTGTAATCCCATTTGAAGTTCTTCTACCCTCTAAATCAAAAGACATGGCATCTCCTGGTAAACATAAAGCTGATGGTGGAGTAGATGAGCCTTCCACTGTGGATGAGATATTGAAGAAAGATGAAATGTCCATATTTGGAGCCTGGTTTGTTGGTAGTATGATTGATGTAGCACTTCCTACACATTTTAATATATCTACATCAATTGAAGTGGGTGTTGGTCTTAATGCATCTACATCTGTAGACGTATTTCTTGATATACTTGAAGTAGTTTGTGGTCTAGATATTTCTTTTTCTGTTGATGAAAGATTTGAGATGATGGGAGAATTTGGCAAATTTGTTGTGTCATTTGTGGGCATCTCAATTAATGTTTCAGTGTGTCTTCTTTCCTTTATATCAGATGACATGGTATCTCTTGTTAAGCTTAAAGATGGTGGTGAAGTAGATGAGCCTCCCACGGTTGATGAAATATTGAAGACAGGTGAAATGCCCATATTTGGTGCTTTGTTTGTTGGAAGTATGGTTGATGTAGGACTTTCTATATATCTTAATGCTTCTACATCTGAAGATGATGTATTTCTTGATATACTTGAAGTAGAYGGTGGTCTAGATAATTCTCTTTCTGTTGATGAAAGATTGGAGATGAGGGGTGAAATGTTCATATTTGTTGCCTCATTTATGGGAATCTCAATTAATTTTTCATGGTTTCTTCTTCCCTCTACTTCAGGGAACATGGTATCTTTTGGTATACTCAAAGTTGATGGAGGATTACATAGGCATCCTTCAGTCGGTGAGATATTTGATGGGATATTAAAAACAGGTGAGATTCCCATGTTTGGAGCCTCATTTGGTGGAAGTATGGATGATGTTGGACATTCTACACTTCTTAATGGATCTACATCAATTGAAGTAGATGCTGGTCTAGATGTTTCTCCATYTGTTGAATGGTCAAAGATGGGGGAGATGGCCGTATTTGTCATCTTATTTGATCCTTCTGGGTACTTTGTAACCTCTGCATCAAGGCACATGGTATCTCTTGGGATGATTAAATTTGATGGTGGTCTAGATATGCCTTCGGTTAATGAAGGGTCAATAGGTGAGTTGGCCATATTTGTTATCTCGTCTKTGAGAACTCTAGCTGATGTTGGAATTTCCACATATCCTAATCCATCTATGTCATCAGATGCTGTATTGCATTGTATTGGTATATTTAAACTTGATGAAGGTCTAGATATGCCGCTGAGTGTCGACGAACTGTTGGAAATGAGTGAATTGGACATATTTGTACTCTCATTTGTAGGCATTAAAGTTGGCATAAAACTTTCCTCACATCTTCCTGCTACATCTGGTGACACTGTATCTTCTGGAATACTTAAAGTGGACACTAAGCTAGAAGTACCTCCTTCTTTTGATGAAATATGTTGAATTGGTGTGATCTCCTTTATGGGAAGCATTGTTGACATTGGTGTTTGAGGATATATTGTTTCCTCTACATCAGGATGCACTGTATCATTTCTTACACTTACATTTGATGCTGTTGGGGAATGGGGTAAGATAGCTATAATTGTAGTCTCATTTGTAAGAAGTGTAGTTGATGCAGCACTTTTTACACATATTAGTCCATCTACATCAGGGGATGCAGTGTCTATAGGTGTACATAAATTTGATGGAGGTCTAGATATGCCTCCTTCTGTTAATAAAGGCCGTAAAGTGGGTGAGCTGAACTCTCTCTTTTCAATATCCTTGGTGAGACTTGTAGTTGACACAGAGCTTTCAGGGAATCCTGTGCCAACTATATCAGGAGATGGTGTGTCTCTTGGCATACTTAACATTGATGGTGATCTAGWGATGATTCCTTCTGTGCTTGGTGAAAGGCTGGAGTCAGGTGAGATGATCTCATTTGCAGAARATATGGTTGAAATACAACTTKCCACAKAACCKTTGKGTACATCAGGAGACTCTGTAGTTAGRGTTRAATGTGGACCAATTGGTAAGTTAGATGAAATATTTGTAATCTCATTTGKAGGAAGTATATTTAATKTAKGGCTTTCAATACWTCTTTCWTTTACACCAGGGGAAACAGWATCTCTTGGCAAAATCGTTGATGGGCAAGATGTRCCTTCCTGTGCTGAAGAAAGGTCATAGATAATTGGAATAGACAAATCTGCAGCTTCCTTTGTRGGAAGTGYWGTTGACATTTCTGYATGTATTATTCCRTCWAAATCATGGGGTTGTTCTAAGWCCTCATCTGGGGATGAAMAGTCATTTTGGGAGGGCACGAAGCTGCATGGCGTTATTTGAATTTCAGGMGAACAGCTTGCAGATCTCAGTTCAAGTGACGAAGCTGCAGGGCTTGGGTCATATATAATAACATCTTGTCTGTTGTCTGATGTAGAACTAATGCTTCTTGGCTCAGATGTAGGGCATAGATTGGAATCAAATGAGGAAACAGAACCTTTGTCTGTAGGGGTAAGTCTGTAATCGCTTTCTGGGGTTCTAGGAATAAACGCTAAATCTTCTGACCAACCTTTGTTCTCCGGTTCTGGTGATGGGCAGATAGTGAAGCCAGCTGGTGAGTGTATTATTATTGGTAGCTCTGGGAAATTTACATCCACTGAAGAACCAGAGGGTGTGTATACCTCACTAATCACATTTGATACCAGTTCTTCTCGTGGATCTGAAAAGGATGACAAAGTTCTGGTTGTGTCAGAAGTAATATTGAAGTCTTGAGGCATATATCCTACATCTACTTCTGTGTTATCCCTAATATAATCAGGTAGAGGTTCACCGTTAGGGTCAGGTAAATCTGATATGCCTGCTTCATCGTCACATAGAAATGCGTATGCCAATTCATTAGGTACATCCTCGTGTTCCAGTGGAGCCGACATGCCWGTCAAATCATGCATGTCATCTTGGGCAGAAGGATCAGAAACTCTAGTCTTCTGGAGAGAGGTAAAGGCGCTGCCATCATTTGAAAKGTTAGTCAGAGCAACAGAAGAGTCMCTTTGYACAGTTCCACAAACAAGCAAGCTGTTTTCTATCGATAAAATATCAGGCCAAGAGATTTTTTCTCCTTCGTCAATCAAGCAGCCTGGATCATTAYTCCCCTTAGTAGAATCCTCTGARGTCAAGTTACTAAGATAAGACTCAGATGAAGTTTGGTTTTCTGAAAATATACTTTGTTTATAATGTCTATTCTCCTGTGCTGTATCAGGTTCCCTTACCTCGGATGTCGTAGTGTCCCTCTGCYCTATTATACTCCCATTTTCAAGTGAGGAGGAGTCAGGTGTGAGTATGTTCTCTGCTGAATCCTTTTTATTTTGCTCAGATGAAAAAGCATCCCTCTGCTTTGTTATATGCCTTTGGTTATGAGTAATTATCTCCTCTGATGAATAAGTTTTCCTAAGCTCAAACGACGTRGCATGACTCTGGTCTGTAATAGTCTTGTTTTCAGATAAGAGCTCAGGAGAGAATATCTCCTGTGAGGAACCAGTTACTCTAATATTAGTGTCTCTAAATTCAGACGTCGACGTTGCTAGCTGGTGGTCAGATGAATTTTCAACTTGYGCTAGGCTGSTGTCCTGAGACAAATCAGATTCTTGCCAGTTTCTTATTGGTGCGGGTGCGTCACTTTCATGAGCTGCTACAGGCAAATCACTTGCTTGCACATTTGATGCCAGAGTCTCTGATAAAACTAAATCTTTTGTGTCTTTCGAGTCCTCATAAATCTCACTACCGTCACTCAGGTGCTCCGAACCATTCGCTGTATG
The DNA here is from genome assembly GCA_003987875.1 of Clarias batrachus. Lineage (NCBI taxonomy): Eukaryota > Metazoa > Chordata > Actinopteri > Siluriformes > Clariidae > Clarias > Clarias batrachus. The sequence continues at coordinate 56,343 of QMIH01001672.1, read as the reverse complement.
GTAAGAACCTGATGAATCGTTCACATCCTCTACTGGTAACTGTTCGTCTGTATCCTTTTTCAGGAAAGAGGCAGAGGCCGGGCTGCTTGAGAGAGAAGGAGACTCAGAGTCGTCCCCAAAAATGTCACAAAGGCAAGTCGTTTCAGATATGGCGCTACGATGACTTGGTATACTCGTGATGTCGAAGATCTCCACACGGTTGGGCCCATCCAGGTGCTGCAGGTTGAAGTTACGTGGAGCACTGCGCAGGAACGAGTAGCTATCTCCTTCTAGAACCCAGCTGTCCATTTTCTTTTTGCTCCAAAGCGCAGGGTACTGTTTCTTAACTGGTGTTGGTCTGCCTATGGATTTTAGAAACGCAGCATCGCTTCATCTTCGCCATCCGAAAACCATAGGCGGTGAGGGTGCTGCAAAGATCAAATGTAAATGTGCAGAAAAGCATGAAATAAAAAGGTATTGCTAATATCATTTTGTCTATTGTGGGCTTTTTCCGTATGAGGAGAACTACTAATTCTATGTTGCCCCACAGGCATCTATATTATAAGTAAGASAACTTGTTATACTGTATTTCCAAAAGTTTTTATGAGTTTTTATYATTGCACAGAAAATTAGGAGTTCCTTCAAATCGCCTGCTTAAATTCTGTTCCATTTTGATTTTATTAAGATGTACAGTATGCGTGTCTAAACAGTGTCTAATTGACCGCGTTAATCATATACCACTAATCATGCTAGTGCACAAATTAGGTTGCGATCTGAATCATTTCCAAAAAACACATGAACCTRTGTGGTATAATTTCATTCAAAGGTCATCATTCAAATCACATGATTATTTTTCCAATATGTACTTGCCATTTGGTGCTATACTGTATCAGGCCATTTTGAATGGAACAGCACACCCCCCTGCTCAAAAGTAACAGAACAGACACAAGACATGCACTGTACCACAGAGCTGAAGATGAGGCTCCAACAGGGCATCTGCGTTTCTGTGTGATACAACGATCCTTCGTCCAGTCAGGTCACTCAGCACTGYGATAAGTCCAGCCCCCTCAACCAGCACCATAAACCTATAAAAGAATATCCACTTAAGCTTCAGGCTGCTTCCACATAGCTCCAACATGAACTGATCCTGCTAAAAACAGGTGGTGTTTTTTGTTTATTAAAAAAAAAGCACACACACACACACACACACAGAAAACCCGACTTGATTTTGCTTTTTTTTAAATACAGTTTCAGCTGTACTGTATCTCTGTATCCTGTGCTAAGCTAAATAGAGTGTTACAGCTAGCAGCAGGTGCTACACCAGTCCAGATACAGCAAGCTGCAATCCGACACGCAGAGCTAACAGTCACAGGGCCTCACTAATTATAGCTTCATCCTTGCAGGAAAGCACCTACTAGAAAGTAACACATTTACATTGTGATCCTTCAATCGGATATTTTCAACAAACATGATTTCATGAGATTCGTTTTTCCTAACCCAACCCGTGTCCGATTGATTCCTGTTTAGATTTATTTTTTTTCCAGAGATGACCTTAATATAGAGAACCAGTCAAAAGTTTGGACACTCCTCCTAACTCCATGGTCTTTTCTGATTTTTGTTGCTTTCTACATCGTGAAATAATGCTAAACACGTCCAAAATATGAAAAATATAATCTMCTTTGWACAGTTGATATTGAGATGCATCTGCTACTTTTGCTCTGTAAATCCTTCATAACGGCTCTAATCTGAGGTGCTGGTTGTTAATTGGTTAATTTCTGAGGCTRGTGACTCTAAATGAACTTCTCCTCTGCAGAAGAGGTACRTTTTGGTCTCGCTTTCCTGGGAAGGTCTTCACGAGAGACAGTTTCATCATTGTGCTTGATGGGTTTTACAAATGCACTTGACAATACTATTCTTGTAAGAACTGTTCCAGAACAGCTGACCTTCATGTCTTAAAATAACAACTGACTGTCAATGTTCTTTTTCTTACTTAAAACTGCATAATTACGGATGTGTTATTTCATAGTCGAGTCATACATTGAATTAGAAGGGGTGTCCAAACTTTTGACTGGTACTGTAATTGTCAAATAGTGACATACAGCTACTTACACACAGTCAGTTAGCCCATGTGAATGTTTGCTAGCTTTACAATAACAATGTACATCACTGGTTTTCACCCCTGGTCCTGGAGGCCCCACTGCTCTGCATATTTTGGTGTCTGCTCTACAATGGACAGGTCAATTTAGATTTGCGGATTTTTAAAATACATTTAAAATGTATTCTTGCTTTTTCAATCTATATAAAAAGTCAGTTAAACGAAATTGAATTGTTAGGAATGTAGATGTAGTTATGGTCAGAAACCAGGGACTTACATTAAACTTACATTTACATTTAGGCATTTGGCAGATGCTCTTATCCAGAGCGACTTACAAAAGTGCTTTGTAGTTTCCATCATTGGATAGATCCTTACACTTGGTGACTAAGTTATTAACTAAGTRCTATCAGTCAAATGCAAATGAGGCTAACTGGCATTCCCAAATTGTCCGTAGTGTGTGAATGTTGACAGTCATAAAAATGGGAATAAATACAGTGGTCACTATGCCACAGTCCTTAGTTGGGCTATAGAGGTTCCTAGATGGATGGATGGATGGAATTATACTTCTCCTTGAATCTTTCAGTTCTAGGCTTTAGATAAATTATGGATCTGTGATCTATTAACTCATAAGAGCCTAGACCCATTTTTCCTTTAAGGGACATTTCACAGGATATAAGACATACCAAAAAAGGCCACAAGGAACACATTTTGAAAGACTTCACATGGCATTTTTCCTGACAACTTTAAAAGCCCTATGTGACATATGCCACAGCAACCTTTATTTTATTTGATTGAAATGCAGTCCGAACAGGTTAAATATAAAATAAGAGATGTTATTAAATTATTATAATTGTTAAAAAGAACGAAATGTACTACGAACATTTATTACTTTTCAGTAATAAAAACCAAGTTTTTTAATTTTTTTTTAATGAGCTAATTCTGTCACATGTGCTACCCAGGCACCCCGCCATTATGGAAATGATGTCATGGGAAGACATTCTCCCAGGATGTTCATGAGATGTCACTTACTGTAGGAACTTCTTGAGTTAATGTCAAGGTTAAAGCTGAATAAGGAATTTTCCAGAGCATTTAAAACGTTTGTGACCCCCGTGTCACCGTGGGTTCTTATGAGCTATGATCTATGGATTCCTTGTCATAGCAACATTGTAAAGAATGCAATCATCTTGTCAGGAAGGAATGCTTAGCATTTCTAAAATTCAGCCTACAGTTATGACTCAAATCCCAAAGCATAGCTGAACAAGAGTTCTAAAAATAAATCTAATGAGCAACAGGACAAACTCTTAGCTTAGCTCCTGCACTCACATACATCATTTTACATGGTGAACTCCTTTTGGCTGATTCTGATTATATGTCTTTGAACTGAAATCGTTAACATTGCTAAAGTTATATTTTCCTGCAGAGACTCTCTCTCTCTCTCTCTCTCTCTCTCTCTCTCTATTGGAAGCTGTTTAACAACATATTGTGTAGGCTAAACAGCTAACTTGCCTTTTAACTTTAGCTAACATCACAGCTGAACAAAATTAGTTTGCTCTGGCAAATTTAGGTGAAATTAAACAAATTAATGAGACAAAGTTAAACTCTGGTAACCCACATTGTGTGAGCTAGTTTAACTAGCAGTTAGCTAACAAACTAGCTACTTAGTAGGAAGGATGGCATTTTATGTCATGCACTGTATATTCAGATGCAGAATTTCTTTCTTTCTTTTCATTAATGAGAACAAACATTATTTTCAAGAAATAGAAGAATTTTTTATTCTATAATTTTTTCAAGTTTAAAATTTCACAATGTTCAGGAAATGCTGTGCACGTCTGTTTTCTTGTTTGATGCATCAAGTAAAGCAGTAGATGAGCTTTCTATAAGGATTTTGTCTTTAACCTGACTATGTSTCTTGACAGTAAAACCTTTCATAGTGTTGATGTCATTTGATTTTTTTCAGCGATATTTATGTACCGTGCAACGATGAATCATGAGGTTACCGAAAGCTGATTATGATTTGCCATATACCACAGTATATTGACAAATGTACTTGGCCAAACCTGTGATCATATCTGAATGTATATACTGTACTTCAATATGGAGTCTTCTGCAGCTATAACAGCTATAAAACTTTTCTGTGTTTTCCACAAGATTTTGGAGTGTTTTTGTAGGAATTCATGATYCATGTCTTAGTGTACTGGGGCGCAATCATGTTTGAATAGAAAAATACCTTCCCCAAACTGTTGCCACAAAGTTAGCATTGCCCAAGATATATGGCCTTAAAATATCTAAGATTACAAAATTATTGAACTTACTACATTAGTTTTTAATTGCTATATGAAGTGAAGGGGACAAAGATGGAAACGGGAAATCCCCGAGGCAGAAACATGAGGCCGGGGTCATGCCTATTCTAAAGCTTTGACTCTATTTTGGACAGGACTCCAGTGTTATGAAAATGAATTACATTTTGACAGAATACATTGACACATAAAAATGGCTTAATTAGCATGAAAACAAAAAACAAACTAATCTCACAAACCGAAGGTGTATCCATTAATTCATTCATTCATTCATATGTCTTCAGTAAGGTCTTGATTCTGGTCAAGGTCTCAGTAGATCCATGATCTTAATGCATTATGAACACACTCATTCACACACAAATACACACAGGTGGGAAGAAACTGGAGAACCAGTTACTGGAAATATATGCACTGAAACGCTAGACAGATACATACAGTTTTTATTCGATTTTAAAACGCCATCTAGTGTAATGAAGGGTAATGAAATTCATACCTGTCTACTTCATATGCACAGATGCTTTTGCAATGGCAATTCTCAATAACCAGAATACTTTGTTCATAGTATAGAGCAGTGGTTCTCAATTGTAGTATTCAAAAGTCCAGATTTCTTTTCAAAGTCAAAGGTCTGCAACAGTTGGTGATAAGTGAACACTTTTTATTACACTTGCTTATAACTTATAGCTTATAAGCAATGTATGTTTGTGTTTAAGACAGTCTGAGACAAAATACACCTAAGCCTAGTGGAAAAAATGCCAGTGTTTGACAGATGCTTAAACCAAAGCAAATCTAATTGTAGTAGATTCAAACATTCAAATACATTCAAACATGTACATCAAACATTCAAAAGACATTCAAATGTCAAAAAGATCAAAGTTAGAGCAAAAGAAAAGTCATGGTTTGCCTTCAAATTGTTGCTTGTGAACCTCAACAGCTCCAACTTGCTCATCGTCTAGACCGCTTTATCCTATTTACAGAGTCGTTGKTCTTCACACATACAGATCAAGGCAGGAATCGATCCCTCAACCCCAGAAGTGCTGGTTTGGGCTGCAATATCATGGCATTCCCTAGGCCCAATTCTAGTGCTAGATGGACGCGTCACTGCCAAGGAGGACAATGTGGACGATGTGCAAACATTGTATCCTGAAGGCGGTGTCGTGTATCAGGATGATAATGCACCAATACGCACAGCAAGACTGGTGGCAGAGTGGTTTGATGAACATGAAAATGAAGTTGAACATCTCCGACGGCCTGCACAGTCACCAGATCTAAATATTATTGAGCCACTTTGAGGTGTTTTGGAGGAGCGTGTCAGGAAACGTTTTCCTCCACCAGCATCACAGACACTATTCTGCAAGAAGAATGGCTCAATATCCCTCTGGCCACCGAGCAGGACTTGTGTCTGTCATTCCGAAGATTAATTGATGCCGTATTGAGGCCCTACACCATACTAATG
>QMIH01001672.1:31148-49849 GCA_003987875.1 Clarias batrachus | reverse complement strand
CGAATCCAATCAAAATTACAATCCAGCGTCTCCGTCAACTCTCTACGGCAGATATATTATTATATTATTACGTCACAGTATGACATAAAAAGTGACGATGACACTGCCTATGGGTTCCCCCAGCCGCCCAAACACATACGGCAGGCCAAATTTTTGTAATAATTTTATAAATACTGTAATAAAAAATTGTAAATGGTTAAACACATTAAAATGTAAATTAATTACTTTAATTATTTGCCATTAAAATTAATTGAAATTATTTTAATAGTAATTAATTTACATTTAGTTGCTGAAATTATTTTAATAGTAAATAATTTACATTTGAATTCACATTTTGTATCTATTATTTAAAATAAGTACTCATACCAATGAAGTAAGGTCATACGTCTTCTTTCTTCTACTTCTTATCAGCTGTTGACGAAGCGGCCGCTACTTTTATTTTGTAATGTACATGGGTTCCGGTTCCGGTTAGTGCGTATTCACGCTTGTAAACAGTAAGTTAGCAAGAGTTTAGCTGCAGTTTAAGATTAATTCACTCCGYAATTTTAACGCCAGCCGCCGTGTTCAAAGGTAAATATGATGTAGCCTGGAAMGGATTTCTGAACGAAATCTGAAATTTATTGATTTCTATGGAATATATAAAAACATAACWTTAATAATGTTAGCTTGGTTGCTAACTAGCCAGCTAACAGTAACTGTGGCTTAAATGAACTTCACTGACTTAAATAGGGTTCCTTACGTTAATATGAAGTTGGATGTTTGTTATTTTCTAAGAAGTCTATGTTTTGTGTGTTGTGTGCAGGCTTGGATTTATTCGTACAAAACAAAATTAACTGAATTTTTTTTATTTTAGCTGAAATGGGGTTTATTACTCAGCCTCGTGTTGTTGTAGGAAAATAATCAAAGATAGAGTGGTTATATTTCATCCATGATTTGTAAATTAATGACATTTTTCTAATCAGTTTTTGTGACTTCTATAAGACAMGTTGTTTCCATTATTCCTCATGTATCATCGCAGATATTTCTGTCTAATAACCTGTCATTTATCATCCAGGCAGAACTCCTGATCCCTGAATATCGTGGCTGGCCACGCAACACMATGCAGCAAGAAACCGAGACCAGCTCGGCTCAGGAAGGGGTCGTGGACCTYGAAGAGCCCAAGAAAATGACTCGAGAAGACTGGAGGAAGAAGAAGGAGCTGGAGGAACAAAGGAAGCTCGGAAACGCTCCTGCTGAGGTTGACGAGGAGGGAAAGTACGTCCACGAGCAGCAAAAAGAGCTGCGAAGATTTTATTTATATACACACAGACATGTTATTTGTCTCRTACACAACCATGCTCAGTATGATATGCAGTGAAATTCTTATGACTGCCCATGACCTGAAAAGGCAGGATGATGTATGATGAAATAAATAGCTTTAGAAAGTACAATTAAAAATAAAATWGTAAAATAAAAATAGAATAAGAATTTAAAAAATGATTTTAAAAATAATTTTAAAAAGTGTTCAGAAAAAAATTACAATATTTATCAAAGTTATACAATACAACCAATGTTATCAAAATAAAATGGAACAAAACTAGAAGTGTGTAAGTTATACAGGAAATTCTCAGGATTATCAGAACAGAAATAAATGATCATCTCAGAGGGCACTGGTGTGTGTGTGTGTGTGTGTGTGTGTGTTAGCACCATTGTGATCTTTGTAAAAAATGTGCAGTGTGTAAACAAGAACTGTGAAGCTCAGCTGATCGCACCACCCTCTGTAAAGATCGTCTGTTTTGCATGGTGGTGTTCCCAAACCCCACTCACACRAAATCTGATTGACTGCTGTTTATTTACGACAACCGTGTTTTTTCTTCTTCTTTTTTTTAGGGATATCAACCCTCACATTCCACAGTACATCTCCTCCGTACCATGGTACATCGACCCCTCAAAGAGACCCACCCTCAAGCACCAGAGACCTCAGGATGAGCAAAAGGAATTGTTCTCGGCTATCGGCGAATGGTATAAGAAAGGCGTGCAAGAGGTAATCCTATGCCTGAAAATAAAATTTTCCTGAGAGTCTTTSCAGATTAATAATGTAAGTAAAAAAATGTTGTCTACAGAAACAAATCAGCACGAAGTACAGGAAGGGGGCGTGTGAGAATTGCGGCGCTTTGACACACAAGAAGAAGGACTGTCTAGAGGTAACGGAGTGGAATTTATAACATTTTATTTAAAAAAAAAAAAGTTTTTGGATGGTTGATATTCACATGTACTTCAGAATTCTAATTTTATCCGTCACATACACAGTATGATATGCAGTGAAATGCTTATACGACAGCCCATGCCCTAAAAAGAAAAAAGGAAAATGGAGTATTCAAATAAAAAAATATAGATAATTTTTAGCTGTAAATTTAAAATGGGGTTGAAATGGAATTGAAATAGAAAAGCATTGTGCAACGTTCCAGGTGTGCAAAATGTGCGTGTGCGTGTTAAATGTGCATTAATGTGCAACGTGATGAGTAGGGAGAGTGTTCTTGTGCTATRGTTGAGAGAACAAAGAAAGCAGATCAGAGTGTTCAGTCCTGTGTGGTGTTGTGATTGAGAGGCTGTGTCGCCCACGAGAAGAAGCTCCTTCTCTGTCTCTCTGCGTTGGCCCTCGTTGAACGGACGTGTTTTCCTGACCACAACTGATTCCGATTTAATTAATCGTCGCACCCATCCCGGTGCAAAATTTTGGTTTGGATTACAGAAAACATYTCAAACACAACTCTGTAGAAATATAAATTAAACTTTAATTTTTCTTGTTAATCACAGCGTCCCAGAAAGGTTGGAGCGAAGTTCTCGGGTACAGGCTTCGCCCCAGATGAGCACGACCAGGTTCAGCTCAGTCTGGATTACGATGGGAAGCGTGATCGCTGGAACGGATACGACCCCGAGGAACACATGCGCATCGTGGAGGAGTACTCCAAAGTTGATTTGGTAATGTCTGAATACATTGTGAAATAACCGTTTACATTTAAAAAAAAAAAWTTAAACCGTTAMCCCGTGACGCTGTTGTATTTCAGGCCAAGCGCACGTTGAAGGCTCAGAGGTTACAGGAGGAGCTGGCTACCGGGAAACTGGATCACGGAGTACGTACTTACACCTTACGATCGCTCTGTGCTTCATTTTGTTTTAGATAGCTTTAAAAATGTGTGAATCTGTTTCCTCAAAGTTTGAAGTTATGACATGAACAGGTGTTAGATTTTTTTACTCAATGTCAGCTAAGTATTCCTTCAGCAGCTACAGTTCACTGACACACAGTTTAGGAGATTAAGTCAAGTCGGCTCTCTAAAGCGGAAGTTGATTATTTATTTTTTAATAGACCAAAATCAATAAATATTTTGATATTACCAACTCTCTGTATGGACTTCCTGATTACGAGCAAATAACAGAAAGACAGCGACGACCCCTCCCTCCTTAGAAGCACAGGAGTTTCCTGTTTCATCAGCATTCGTCACTGTCTTATACCTCAAATATTATTCAGTCCTCTAACACGTCTATGTTAAACCAACAGTAAATCCATCTTTTTTTTTTGRATTCTAAACAAGTAGGGCTGGAGATTTTTCACATTTGTCCTTACTGAAAGTTGAGAATGTTAACAATAATCAATAATTGATACCACATGGGTATTTGAAACAGGCATTTGTATTTAAAATTTTTTTTGAAAACTATCGGTTTAATAGACATGTATTAATAAAATGCAGTAGAACTGCCCTGTTTGTGTGATTGTAGCAACTGATGATCATTAAATGAAGTGGTGAAATGTGATCTCTTGTGATGATCTTGTGATCTTGTGATGAAATGATCAATCAAAATCGTAAAAGCTGATTAAACCGTGTAACGTAGCTTATTTGAATTTTAAGTTTTTTTTGTTTTTTTTTTAAACATTTTGATCATTGAGGATTCTGAGGAAAATCACTGACTCTGAAGATCTCCGTGTTATAAAATTGAAGTATTTTTAAATCTGTATCCATACATGTGTCTGTGCTTCTTTTTTCCTCCCACAGGAGCGAGAGCACAACAGCGAGGACGAAGACGAGGACAAATACGCAGACGATATCGACATGCCCGGGCAGAACTTCGACTCCAAGAGACGAATCACAGTGAGGAACCTGAGGATCAGAGAGGACACGGCGAAGGTAACGTCCACATGCGGTGCATCACACTCGTCGCTTTACTGACTGGATTCTCTTAGACGAGAGTGCACGCGTACCAGTATACGGTACACGACCTTTTAGGTAAAAGATTAACGTAAATACTTTGGTGCACGTTTAAGCAGCCTGTAGCGAGGGCTTTTTTTAGTGCTGCTATGAAAAACATTGTGTGAAATATTATACTCGGGTCGACTGAGCCTTCATGTGGTGTGAAKGTTAAAAGATGTGAGCTAAGGAGAAAGTTTTTTTATTGGATATTTAAACAAGACACATATACATACTGTACATGGTACACTCTTTTTTTATTTTTCCCACAGGCCTTCCTGTGTGTTTGAGGCAAACTGATGACGAGTAAATTATATGTATTATCTTTTGCCAGAGTTTATCTGAAATTTGTTCTCGTATATAATTTTCCCATTTACCTTCTAAATAGATCTAATGTGGCTGAGTTACTTGTGTTTAATAACTTCTATACAGCASTAATCATCTGTTTAGCATCTGGATTAAATCCATAAACAGAATTTAAGAGGGAAAGAGAAGGAGACAAAGTCAGAGTTATATAAAATGAAAATCACTCAGCTGTAGATATCTATAAAAACCTATAAAAATGTGTCCTTTAAATGTTAAACTTTTTGTACTAGTTGTTCAAATGGTCAAAAGGGMGTACAATGACAGACCACATTTTAACCGTCCTCAAACAATCAAAATGTTTTAAATAGCAAATGCTTCACGGCAATTAAACAATTATTCATTAATTCTTAACATCGCTAATAATTATATGACCAGCTTCTTAAACCGAGCTTGATCAACTCTAGACTGGATGCAAATGTAAACCAATTCATAAAAATATATTTTAAGTATATAAAAGTATGTGATGCTCACTTATTTTAAGCCATTAAAAAAATATATATTTTTTTTAAATACTTTTTTTTTAGGTATTAGATTTTAAGTGTATTGTGCACCAACAGATGTAACCTTTTAAGTTAAGTCCCCCCCCCCACATCATGTTTTGCCACATCATTAAATCACATTAATTATTTAACAGTACCTGAGGAACCTGGACCCAAACTCGGCCTACTACGACCCGAAGACCCGCGCCATGAGGGAAAACCCGTACTCCAACACCGGCAAGAATCCCGAAGAGTACGTTTCTGTCTAATAATTTCACTTTGATTAGTAAACCTTAATAAAATGAGCATTATATGTACAGTGGGTGTACATACAGTGATTTCTCAGTGCCTGTTGTAGTCCAGTAGATGTAAACATAGAAGAGAAATAGATGATGTTTCTAATGTTATTGGTCCGACCCGAACTGTTTGTTTGCAGAGTGGGGTACGCCGGAGACAACTTCGCACGTTACAGTGGAGATACAATCAGCATGGCACAGACGCAGCGTAAGTGATTAACGTACACGATGTATAAATAACGCGCACAAGCCGTAATGTGCTTAGAGAGATTTTGGAAAGAATGAATGAATAAGGCTAAACAGGTGTTTTTTGTTGTTGTTGTTGTTTTGTTTTTTTTGAGTAAAATGTCTCTTTCCCTGTCCTTGCCTGATGCATTGTCCACTCTGTCATTCAGTCTTCGCGTGGGAGGCGTACGAGAAGGGGACGGAGGTCCACCTGCAGGCTGACCCCACCAAGCTGGAGCTGCTCCATCAGTCCTTCAAGGTCAAGAAGGAAGACTTCAAAGACCAACAGAAGGAAAGCATCCTGGAAAAGGTACAGCCGAAGACAACGATGACTGACTACTACACTCAAAAGTCATTCTTGCGCGCGCGCGCGCGTGTGTGTGTGTGTGAGCAATGCCTTATCCGTGTCTCGTCTCGCAGTACGGAGGTCAGGAGCATCTCGACGCTCCTCCGCGGGAGCTGCTGCTCGCTCAGACGGAGGACTACGTGGAGTACTCTCGCCACGGCGCCGTCATCAAAGGCCAGGAAAAAGCCATCGCCCGGTCCAAATACGAAGAGGACGTCCTGATTAACAACCACACCGTGAGTGCTGCAGACGGCCGCAGGGACGTAAATAACCCGCGCGGTATTTAATCACAAGAAATTCACTAGATCGATTTGATTTTTATTTCACAGTGTATCTGGGGATCATTTTGGAAAGATGGATACTGGGGTTACAAGTGCTGCCACTCGATGGTCAAGCAGAGCTACTGCACCGGAGACGCCGGCAAGAAAACAGCAGTGAGTCAGCGCTTTATTTTAACTTGATTTTAAAAGACGATGCTTACGTGCAATCGCTTGTTAACCGCGCTCTCCTTCACAGAACACATCCGGCATCCAGTTCGACGAAGAGGCAGAAGATGAAAACGAGGAAGCGCCAAAGACGCTTTTAGAGGTACTGACAGTTCAGCTAACCACAGGAAGGGAGGGAGGGGAAGGGAGGGTCCTGATGGCTTTAACTGCTAGAAACAAATTTTACATCCAATCCAACAGAATGTGGGCAAAATGTAGAGCTGTGCAGTAAAATTGATCATGCGGTTCTACTGTCCTTACAGGGTTTTGATAATGTGTTAAAGTAGTTTTCTTTGCTTGATGCAGCCCGGTAAATTGAGTCTTTGTTTTTTGTTTGTTTGTTTGTTTGTTTGCTTGTTTGTTTTTCACACAGTGTAGAAAGCAGTTTTATATACAGTACGCTTAAAAGTTTGGGATCATTTGCAAAATTCTTTTTTTTTGTTCCGTGATTTATTTTCTACATTCCAAAACAATACTGGGTTTTTCAAAACTATAAAATAACACGTATGGGTTTAGGTAATTATGTAACAAGAACAATAATCAGTTGTTATATTAAGATATGTAAGTCGGATCTTCTGGAACTTCCGTATCTCTTTGATCTTTCAGAGCTCGAAAACGTATTTGGATTCTATAATGTTTTTTTTTGTTGTTGTTGTTTTAGCTGCACCAAGAAAAGATGAAAGAAAAGAAAAAGAAGAAGAAGCATAAGAAGAAGAATGAAGACAGCAGCGATGAGGAAGACGAAGCCAAAAAGAAAGAAAAGCTAAAAAAGGTGCGAGTTAGCTACACTTGGATAAAACATTTTATGCCAAATGTGTTAATAAACAAATGCCTTGAAAATAGGGCCACTAAAGTGGGTCCTTTGCGTTTACCCAACATGCTGAAAGTCGTGTGTTGTGTGTCAGGCACTGGGCGCAGAGGAGCAGCGGCTGAAGCAGGTGGCTGAGATAATGCAGCTTGACGAGAGGAAGAGGCCGTACAACAGCCTGAAGGAGGTGCGAGAACCCACCGAGGAGGAGATGGAGGCCTTCCGGATGAAACGCTCCCGACCCGATGACCCCATGGCCTCTTTCCTTAATCAGTGAATCAGAACTTTTAATGTTACTATTATTATTATTATTTTACATATCAACACGGAAATTGTGATGGAATGTGAACAGGATGTTCCGCTGTAAATATAGCACGCACACCACCACCATGTTAACTCAATGTGTTGATGTTCAATATAAAGATCGAATCTAAAGTTTGTGTGTCATCTCATATTATAATATTCAAACCATTTCACACCAGCTGTGCTGTCATAGGAAAATAATCAGCGATTGAATCATGTGATGCAGCCTCACCCAAAGTGTTGTTACTCCTACCACCCTTATGTTGATTATTTTCCTTTTATTCTTCAGCAATTTTCCGCTGAATGCATTTTTTCCATTAAAAATAGACAACTTTTTCTGTGTAATATCACGTCTTGTCATCATTTATGTTGCAGCCGTGGTTGTGTTTTTCTGAAGTCAATTTTTAAAAAACGTAGCTTGTTCACAAGAAACCTGGAAACACACCCGCACCCAAGACCACACATAATAAATACACGCCTTCTTCCAAGGCATTAGAACAAGCACATGAATACAAAGTTGTGTTTTGAATTATAACCAGGCAGCATGGTGGCGTAATGGTTGGCCCCAGTGCGTTGCAAACTCCGGAGTCGAGGGTTCGATTCTCGTCTTGGGTTTGTGGTCATGTTCTCTCAAGCTTGGCAGGGTTCCTCCGGGTACTCTGGTTTCCTCCTACAGTCCAAAGACTGATTGCCGTTCCCAAAATTGCCTGTAATGTGTGTGTGTGTGTGTCCTGCGATGGATTGACACTCTGTCCGGGGTGTGCCTCAAGTCTCCTGGGATAGGGTCCCGGCCCCCTCAGCCCTGTACGCAGGATAGAAGATGAGAGAATTACAACCACAGCTGCAAGCTTTTTAAAATCAAGCCACACTTCCGGACCAGTCAGAATCAAGAATAAAATGGTGCATTTGTGTACAAAGTGTATTTACCGTATGACTTTGAATAAAAATCTGATACCGGGTGTTGCTCTATACGAGCATCTGAACTCCAGCTGAATTTCACGATTTCCGCTGAAAGTCCCCTCCTCCGATTCCAATCTGTTACATCATGCCCAAAACATCTGGAGCGAGCGAGTAAAAGCGGGGTGGCTGCTTCTGCTGTTGTGTGGATGAAACCGAAGATATCCAGCTTTATTTTGAGCATGGGGTCTGGCGGTGCACGTGAACGAGACCTGCGGTGAGTAAATGAATGAACAACTAATCTTTGCAAACGTGATGTTCTATATATAAGGAAGGATGAACTGTAAATAATGTCCTGTAATGTTTGAATGTCTTCGCCAGTAACGTAACACACACGCGTATATATATATATATAGTGTACTGCTTGAACCTGGTATCATGTTTTGCAGTCTTGGCTGTCAGCCGCTCTTCCTGGCCACTTGCCTGCTGTCTCTCTCTCTTGTTCTAACTGCGAGAAAAGATCACAACTTCACCGTCCAGTCATCTCAGCTCGTGTGCAGTCTACCCGGCCCTCCAGGAGCACCGGGCAGCCCGGGGCCTGCGGGGCCCACCGGGGGGGCAGGAGGGATGGGATCGCCCGGCTCTGATGGACAAGATGGCAAGGATGGGGACAAGGGTGATAAAGGAGAGAAAGGTGACTCAATGCCAATTAACTGAAGTGCATATAATATCGTGAGTCGAAAATGATCCTTAAAACTTCTGTCTTATCAACCATTTCTACAGTAGTTCTATTTGTGCACTACTGCAGGAGCCGCTGTTAAAGCAAATGCAAATTGAATGCAAATGAATCGACGCCTTTAGACCAATCGGAATCGAGAATGACCATGACTGATCGAATGAATATGTTCACCTAAGAAATAAAATGATAAACGGACAGAAGATTTTGCAACATGTCCACTCACGTCTCCTCGAAAAACGAATGAAAATGAGGCGTGATATTTGCATGTAGTAAAAAGAGGACGGCAGAAGGCTAGACGAGATTACTACACAGACGCAGTGTAGTGTTGCTTTCCTGTATCCTGCTCCAGGACTGGCTGTTATACAGTATGTAATAAACATATTACAGTACAGTAGCAATGGAAATCTCCCGATACGAAATTATCACGATACCTAGGTGCCGATTCGATCTGTATTGCTATATGAATTTGTTACAATTTTTTTGTAATAATTATAAAAATCCTAATTTCTAATTTTAGGCGAAGCTGGGCGCGCAGGGAACCCTGGGAAACCAGGAGTGAAGGGTCGCCAAGGAGTTGTAGGCAGGGCGGGGCCGAGAGGTCTGAAGGGGCCGCAGGGGGCGCCCGGAGTGCGTGGCCCGGGAGGACTGAAGGGGGAATTAGGAGACTCGGGTGACGCCGGCGTCCCCGGTGGATGCGAATGTGGGACGCAGGCGCGCTCCGCTTTCTCGGTCGCAATTAGCAAGAGTTACCCGAAGGAGCGCACGCCCATCCGCTTCGACCGCATCCTGATGAACGAAGGCGCCCATTACAACACCAGCAGCGGCAAGTTCACCTGCGTCTTCCCAGGCGTGTACTACTTCAGCTATGACATCACGCTAGCTAACAAGCACCTGGCGATCGGGCTCGTCCAAAACGGGCAGTACAAGATCAAGACGTTTGACGCCAACACGGGTAACCATGATGTAGCGTCAGGCTCGACTGTGCTCCGGCTCAAGAAAGGAGACCAGGTCTGGCTGCAGATCTTCTACTCTGAGCAGAACGGCTTGTTCTTCGACCCGTTCTGGACTGACAGCCTGTTCACTGGGTTTCTCATCTATGCAGATCAGATTCCTCAGAGAAACAGCTCTGCTGCTGCTGCTGCTAGCTCCGGGTCGTCCTGATGGACGTTATATTGACCACAAATTTCAGGCGTATTTTGTTTACTGTAAGCTTAAGAAAATTAAACACCATTCTTATGCATGCTGCGTCTTTATAACATTCTACAGATTAGTCACCATTTTCAGATATTGTTCTTTTGCTAAGAAATAATGTTATAATTCTCTTATAATTCCATTTTTTGCAGGTATTGTGATGCATTATACAAATATATTGTGCAAAACTGTTGCCATCTGAAGGTCCTTAGATGTGTATCTTATATGATACTAAAACCGAAGGCCCTAATTTACCCTTATGTGTATGTATTTGACAATTATATCCATTTGTACATAACCCTTTCTAGCCTCACTGCCTCATTTAGCTCTATAACGTTACGATTGTGGCAGGATGGTGGCATAGTGGTTAGCACTGTGGCCTCACACCTCCAGGGTCAGGGGTTTGATTCCTGCCTTCAGATCTGAGTGTGTGGATGGGTTTCCTCCGCGTTCTTCATTCCAAAGACATGCAGGTAAGATTACTTGGTGTTTCCAAATTGCCTGTAGTATCAGAAATGGGAACAACAAGCACTAAGTGATGCCCACTGGGACAGGAATCACGATGCCCCGTGCTCAATAGTCGAGCAGAAGCAGCAGACAGATCAGAGTGAGCTGGTTTCAAAATACTCCATACGGTGGGTATAGAAAAGGATCACCCTCCCCCCTTTAAAATAATCACATTTTGTTGCTTTGCAGCCTGAAATGAAAGCTGTATTTGTCCAGTCCAAATGGAAGACCTGACATCAACATGTCAGAAAAACAAACAGAATAACTGTTTTGGAAAAGGATCACCACTTCCTAAAAATGACTCCATCAAGTGAAGCTAATCACCATCTCAATGTCTCACACAGCTTTGCACATGTAGACTTTTTAATATTTTCCCACGCTTCTTTGCAGAACTGCTCAACTTGAGTTAAATTTGATGGTGACCGTTTGTGGACTGTAGACCTCAAATCATTCCATAGATTTTAAACGGGTTTAAGTCTGGTCTCTGACTAGGCCCTGCACGGACATATTCATCTTTTTCTCCTTTAACAAGTGTCTGGGCGGTTTTGCTGTGTGCTTTGGGTCATTGTCATATTTCAAGGTAAACCATTTTCCTATCGACAACTTTCCAGCAGAGGCCAGCAGATTTTCCTCAAGAATGTGACCGTATTTTGCACCGTTCATGTTCCTTCTATCCTAACAAGTGCTCCAGTCCCTGCTGCAGAGAAACACCCCCATAACAGAATATTAMCACCGCCACGCTTTACTGTAGGAATGCTGTTATTTGTTATCTTCTGGGGTAAATCCAATACAGCTTGTTTGTTGTTGTGGAAATAATTACATTTTAGTCTCATTTGGCCGTAACACCTTTTTCCATGTGGCTTCAGAATCTTCAAGGTGTGTTTTTGGAAAGCGCAGTCTTTTCTCATGCAATTTTCTCTTGAAAAATTGATGACACAATGAATAAATTCCTACAACTGCTTCAGAGTTGTTGTGGGCCTCTTGCTAACCTCATCCAGTTAGGAGCGACGTCCAGGGAGCATATGTATTGTACCTTCCACTTCACTGTGGGTCGCCTTTTAATTTTTTTTTTAAGTATCCATCTCCTGACTTGTGCCTGTGCACAACTTTATCCTGGAGATCTTCTGACAGTGCCTTGACACCTATAAAAAGGGGGCGTTCAAGCTTTCCATGCTGAGCTAATCAAAATGACCGTAGCTGATCACTTGTTGGTGATTAGCTTCAGCTGATTGAGTTTACAAGTAATTTGTAAGGGTGATCAAATCAGTGATTTGTTTTTTTTCTTTCTGTAAATACGTGAAACAAAGCGAATTTTCCCAAAAGAAATAATGAAAACTTAATGTATTCGTTCCACAGCTCAAAAAAATAAATACTTATTTATTAATTCAAAATATAAAGTAAAAATTAAAAAATTACCTGCACTTTACCTTAAAAAAAAAAGTAAAAATAAATCCCAACAGATAAGTGTTTCCGTGTACGCGCGCTGTGTATGTATGTGAAGCTAAAGTAAAAGGTAAGGAGGAATGAGCCCCTCCCCTCTTCCTCCTCTCTTATTTGAGTTTCACGCACGCACACAATGGAAACACTGTTTTATCAGGAAAATAAACAAGAAATCTGATGACTCTCGATTGAGCGACACACTAACAGAATCACTGCTGTAAAGTAAAAATAAAAAAATTATCCTGCATTTTACCTTTGAAAACGGCCGTGTTTCAGTTAGAGCGAGTGTGTGTGTGTGTGAGTGTGTGAGTGAAGGCGAGAGGTGGTAATAATAATAATAAAGTGAGTGGCTGAAGGGGCACGGTGTCCAATGACTCGCACGCACACAGTCTCTCTAATGAGACTTGCTTTTGCTTGACACACGCGCACATACGTGTGTTATAAGAAACAGTACACACATGCAGACAGACACAAAATAAAAAATGTTTTATGAGCACACCCCTGATCACAGTGTTATAGTAAACAGTACAGGCGTGCACGGATGTTGATTATACCAGTGAGAAACTCAGCTTGGGAGACGATTACCCACAATTCCACAGTGCAAGAGAGAAAAATCATTGGCCCAGTTGTGATCACGTGACGCTCAATTGATCACAATAAGTCAAAATGATCAAAATAAGAAGCGCATGTGTGATACATTATACTCGGTACTCATAAACCAAAACTTGCTCATTTTTCAAGTCAAAATTTATTAAAAATCTTTGCTTGTTTTGCAGAACACTTGCAAACCGTGTTACTCGCAATCCAAGGTTCCATATATATATATTCCATATATATATATTTTTTTTTTCCTGACATGTTTCTGGATGTTACAAGAGTAAATACAGCTGGATAAAACATAAACTGTGTCTGTCTTCAAAGGAACAAAATGTCATTATTTTAAGGGAGGGGTGACTCTTTTTTATAGCCACTGTAGCTACCAAGATCCTGCTTTATAGCAAATAATCCTGATTATGCCCAATCCGATATCCAATATCCACAAGCAAAGGCGGTGATGAGAAATGAAGGGTGTGTTTCTTGGGGGAGTAATTAGGAATGCTGAGATAATGACGGGGGTGGGATATGTTGAGTACAGAGAGCAACACAGTGAAGAAGTGCTTGATTATATCAATTCAAGTTAGAATTGAATCACAATAATGTAACTTACATGAAACAAAAAGTGTAACATATCTTTTTAAACTGACTGTGATAAACTAGTTATATCACTTCATGCTGTGTTATTGTGTACACATAGCTTTGAATTTATCAGTGTAAATTGTGTGATTTTGATAAAAGCGCTGATAAAATGAACCTGATATTGAGAAACTGGCTCTGATTTGAAAACAAAATAATTTGTAACTGGGGATTGCGACACGTCTGTTCAAACATGTGCCTGAAAAGCTGTAAACAGACCTGAGCAAACGGGCAGAACTGGCGATTCTTTTAACTGTGTGATACTCTGATAAAAGTCCCAAGAGGATTTCACACAAAACAGAAATGATATTTAAGTATCATTTCATTGGGCTGTTTATACATAGTACATGTCTTCTTGGATGTCGGGGGTGAAATGGTTAACCGCTTGCTCTGACATGACCTAATTCCATTTCCTGAAATTCAAAAACTCATAACAGTTCTATTTAAAAGTTATTTCACTGAGAAGTGCTACTTTTCCGGACAGCATTGTTTCCCCCACACATCCAGTGGAACTGTGACGTATTTACTGTCAGCACTTAAACACTGCAGAAACAGATTAGTCAGGAATCTGGTGTCCTCCTTTTTTTTTTTTTTATAATTGTAATTTTTTTTTTTTATCATGGGAGTTATACAAACTCACTTTGTGTTTTGGGGTGATTTTAAAAGGTCAATGTCTCACCAACCCTCAGAAGCCGTATATCAACCAGTAAATGTCACGCCACAGCAGTGCTCAGAAAATGACGATGATAAAGGGAAGATGATGATTAATGCACCGCGTGTGTAGAGTGTGCGTATGCATTAGTCCAAAACTGTACACTCTAAGATGAGGAACAATATAAGTGTGTGTTATAAAATAATGGAGTCATTCTGACAGGTTTTATAATTCTGATAAATATCAGACCATGTCATGGGGTTAAAACACAAAAATGTCTTATATACTGTATATACATGTGTGTGTGTATAAAAAGAGAAATTGGGTTTGTGACATTGTGTGTTTGCGCAGATAGTTTCGTCACAGGCATGTCGCAGACGCGTGTTCCTCCTGAATGAAACAGGAGACAGCGTCACCATCAGCTTTTATGTAATACTGTGACATAACAGTAGGTAGCATCATCATCATCAACTTTGACGTCAATCTGTGAGCGTGTCACAGGTGTTGTAACAGTAGTGAAAACGGGTACATCATGCCGAGCTCAGGGCTGCTGAAATCCCGGATCAGACTGTGACACGTGAGGGTGCATACGACAGGCAAAAGTAAGGCCTGCTAAAATATTGGAGCAGCAGCAGCAGCAAGTTGACCTCCAGTGAACTCAGGTAAACTCTAGTGTGTGTGTGTGTGTGTGTGTGTGTGTGTATGTGTGTGTGTGTGTGTGTGTGTGACACACAGTCATGGCTAAGATCAGTCATCAATATCAGCACCCTTGCAAAAAAATATTTTTATATTTATTTATTTTTTTTGTTTACATTGGAACAACAAAAAAATACAGACAAGAAAATTCAAATCAGATACATTCCCCACAAACCCAAAAAAAATGCACTGGACAAAATTATTGGCACCCTTAACTTTATATTTAGTAGCACCTCTTTGGAAAAAAATAACTGAAATCAATCGCATCCTATAACCATGAATGAGTTTCTTATACATCTCTACTGGAATTTTGGACCACTTTTCTTKYGCAAACTGCTCCAGGTCATTCAGATTTAAAKGATGCCTTCTCCCAGCTGCTGTTTTGATATCGCTCCACATGTRTTCTGTGGGATTCAGCTCTGGACTCATTGCTGGCCATTTCAGGACTCTCTGGTGCTTTGTTTGTAACTATTTCAGAGTTCTTTTTTAAGTTTGTTTTGGGTCATTGTCCTGCTGGAAGACCCATGACCTCTGGTGAAGGCGCAGCTTTGTGACACTGGCCACTACATTGCACGTCTTTGGTAGTYATCAGATTTCATGATATTGTTCACAGAGTCAAGGCATCCAGTGCCAGAAGCAGCAAAGCAATGTTTGACTGTGTTCTTTTTTTTGAAAGCCTTGTTTCTTTTTCTGTAAACAGTGCCATGATGTTTTACCAAAAGAACGTTCTCCCAGAAGGATTGTGGTTTTGTTRCATAAGTTTTGGCAAACTCTTGCRTTTTGTGCCTTTGTGTCGCAGTGGTGTCCTCCCAGGTTTTCTACCATAGCGTCCCTTTCGATTCAGATGGCGACGGATGGTGTGAGYKGACACTAGCTGTTGTACCCTGTGTCTGCAGATCAGCTTGAATTTGTTTGAAAGATCCCTGGAAATGGACCTTGAGATTGTCCATGACTTTCCACAATTTTTTTCTCTCAAATCCACAGACAACTCTTTACACATCTTTCTTTTCTCCATGCTCAAAGGTTGAGTCCACTCTTCTCCATTTTAACTGGTGGCAAGTGTGATTAATATATTGCTCACACTTGTTACTTGCCACATGTGTGTCTGAATACAAATTACAGGAGCATCACGAGCTTGAAAAGCAATTGTTTCTGGCAATTTTTGACAAGGTGGTAATAATTTTSTCCAGTCCATTTTTKGAGTGACTTCTCGTGTTGTTCCAGTGCAACGAGAACAAGCATGTGAGTACCAAAACATTKGAACTTGGAATTTATTTATTTTTTTTGAGAGAAGGGTTGCATTTTCTGACAGAATTGCAAGGGTGGCGAAATCTTTGGCTATGATCATATATAATATGTATGATTATTAATAATAATATTGTTGTTGTTGTAATAGTATCAGTATTTGTATATATTTTTGCTATTTCCGGTGACGTGATCAGTCAGAGAAACGGAAAAGGAATTTCTCCTACGTCATCGGTGACGCACAAATTTCCCGCCCCTCCGCTCCACCCAGAAAGTACACGTTGTCTAGTCGGATGTGTACTGAACCATTTTGTCTGTGTGTAGGGGGTTTATATGGTAATCTTCTTTTCACATTTTTTTTCTACGCGATTGTACGTTGGCTAAAACGTGTCTAATATGTTTTAAAACATTTAGATATTATGTAATAAGATGCACAAAACGTAAAAGCACGGATTTCTTCTGTGAAGCCGCTCGCGCCTCCCCTGCCGCGTGAGTGGAGTGTCTGGACAGCGCTGGTGAATGATGAAACAGGGGGCGGAGCTCCAGGCTGACTGTACCGGTGTTCAGTAAAGGACCGGGTTAGARCTGAGACGTCTCGGTTTAAACGGGTTTATTTATTATTATTATAGTGATTATATACCCGGTTGTAGTGATTTGCTGGTTGTCGGACATTAAGCTGTACGGTTAGCGGGCGCTGTGAGTGTTTTATGAGAGTTAGGGTAGAATGTTCGCAGTACGGCGCTGCTCCGCGCTCATACCGAGGGACCTGAGGGACCTGGCCGCGCTCTGCTTCTCCTCACCCGGACCCGCCCCGCCAAAACCTCCCGCTGAACTGAAGCACGCGCGCTCCTCGCCTTCACTGCGCGCGCCCCGCCGGTCCCAGTCTCCTCCAGCACGCGTACACGGTGAGTGTGTGTGTGAGTGAGTGAGTCCCGGGGGAGATCAGTCAGGCTTCACCCTGAGAGTTAACTCACGGGATGATGGTGATGATGATAGATACCACGCGGTTTCTCAGTGATTCAGGGTAATGCCATGGGAAGGTCGGCGCGCGTGACCGACAGGTGCGCGTTCTCGCATCACCATTTTTTCCACRAACCTTTCTGGTCACGTGATTGGTTGACGGTTCCGTCGTTTAAATTTCATAACGCTCTGTCTGTCCATCGGTCTAACACCGGTCTCTCTGTCTGTCTCTCAGTCTAACACCGGTTTCTCTGTCTCTCTCTCTCTCTGTGTCTAACACCTGTCTGTCAGTCAGTCGGTCTTTTGGTCTAACACCACTCTCTGTCTGTCTGTCTAACACTGGTCTGTCTATCTGTCTGTCTGTTTGTTTAGCACTGGTCTCTTTCTGTCTGTCTCTCTATCTGTTAGCCAGTCTAACACTGCTCTCTCTGTCTGTCAGTCTAACACCTGTCTGTTTGTCTGTCTGTCAGTCTAACACCTGTCTGTTTGTCTGTCTGTCAGTCTAACACCTGTCTGTTTGTCTGTCTGTCAGTCAAACACCACTCTCTCTGTCTAACACCGGTGTCTCTGTCTGTTGGTCGATCTGTTTGTCTAACACCTGTCTGTCTGTTTGTCTAACGCCGCTCTCTCTCTCTCTCTCTCTCTCTCTCTCTCTCTCTCTCTCTGTCTGTCCAACACCGATTTCTCTGTTGAGTCTGTATTTCTGTATAGACACCTGTCTGTCTGTTTAAACATCACTATATACAGTTTATTATCTCTCCCTCACTCTCTCTCTGTTTTTGTACATGTGTACTGTATGTGTGTRTTATGAAGTTTCCAGGAAGTAACAGGAGTGTATTTCAGTAGTAATAGCGGATGTACCGCCCAGTTAAGTTTCTACAGACAGTTCCCTCTGTGTGTAACACGAGCAGTGTATTTCTGCACCCGAGACAAGTTTAGCATGAAGGCACAAACCTGAAACAGAAACTTCTGACCTTTCACCTTTTGTCCAGATACTGCGCCGAATCCTGAGGAGTGTGAAACACACACACACACACACACACACACGCAGTGACGTTTAAATGCTTTCAGATCGACTTTACACTAACACTTTGGTTCGAGCACGTGATCAGATCAGCATTCTCCAGTAACAGCCAGATGAGATGGACGTGTGTAAGACCAAGCAGAACACGGAGGACTTGGTCTCACTCGCAGGTCAGTCCGCTTCGAGGCGACAGTACAGACGCGGTACATGCGTGTTTTGTGTGTTGAGTGTTGACAGGGAGGCTGATATTAAAGCCAGTSACTCGGAAAATGAACCTCGGTGAAGGGGTCCAGCCCTACGGAAAAAGAGTCACAGAAAAGGGCAACAAAATCCACTGAGATCTGATTGTTTTTTCTGCATGTGTATAAAGTTCCACATTTTCTTGTTTTTTATTTTTTGTCATTTTTCCTATTAAATAATACTCTAAAAGTCATGTTTAATCTGACAGAAATGACAGCATGGCTTAACTTTGTGTTATTACTAACCGAGCTGAGGTGTGTGCTGATTAGTGTTGTTGTGCTCGTTATAATAAGTTACTATTTCAGTGAAAGTAATATATATACGTTATCTACTACTTTTCTATAAT
>QMIH01001671.1:93755-117782 GCA_003987875.1 Clarias batrachus | reverse complement strand
AGGCCTAGCTAATTTCACATGTCTCAGTATAGAGTCTCCTATAACCAGAGCTCTTTCAGGTTTCTCAGCGGGTGCATCACTGAGGAGAGCGAACCTGTTGGACACGTGAAGCGCAGAAGAGGTGTGCTCCGGTGGGCTAGCCTTAGCGTTAGCTTTGGCTGAACGAGTATGCCGCCGAGTCGTCACCCACTCGCCCCGCTGTGAGGGCTCTACTGCCGGAGTCGGGGGATGATTATCTCCACCTGTGGCAACCAGACTTTCCGCTACAGGATTAACGCTGCTCTCGCGCTCTCTAACCCTCTCTAAAGTCTGGATGCGCTCCGCTAATGCTACTATCTTCTCCGTCAGGGTGCTAACTAACACACACCTATCACAAATAAAATTATCACTAATGACGGAGGAAGAATGTCTAAACATCCTGCACTCCACACACTGAGCGAGCTGAATGGTAGACATGATAACGTACCTTTGTGCCGGAGTTGTGATTATTTGGTGATGGATTCGCTTGTTGTTGGTCAGATGATACGCGTGTTCTCCCAAAAAGCGCAAAAAAACGGATAAAGTCCAGTAGTATTAAAGTGTAAAAACTAGTTTTTTATTTAATAAAAATGGGAAAAATATATAATTATAAAAAACAAAATATAATCTAAAACGCTGTTACAAACAGACGAGAAACTTTCACAGGAACAATACGAAAAACAGGAAGCTACTCGTCAGTCCATTCGTCAGTCATGTAACTCAGGGAAGTAGACGTCTTCGATACCGGCTCCCAGTGAATCTAGCTAGAAGACAGAACACACCTGAAGGAGAAAGTGCTTCTGCAGTGTAGTACACTAATTATATATTGTCAGATATTATTGTCATTTTATCATGATAATTGTTTGTCAGAGAAACTTTCACCTCCTTAGAATCAGCTCTTCACGGCCTCGGCAAGCGTCTCCACACGGCATTTCCATGGATATAAACTTACTGTAGGGAAATGGCTCAGGATCGTCATCTGCCTTTTAATATTTAGTCACCTCAGTGTCAACTGGTGTTAAGAAAACTTAATTCACCCTGTAGTCAGCAGAGATCATTATGCAGATAATTGAAGTTATTTAAAGCAAGTTCCTTGATTATTAACTGTAATGTAAACACTTAATTTAGGAATAATAATGCATTACATTACTCCTTTACAAATAAATATATACAATTAATTACAGTTACAATTACATCTGTACTACTTTGTACTGTTACCTCAAAACTGCCTGCATTTGTAAAAAAAAAAAGTAGATCCTCTTGAAACCAGATGAAAAGTAAGTGTAGTAAATATACAGATTATACTGTAGTCTGACATCATCAATACATACAAACTGCCCACATTTTTTTTTTATCAAGATGGTCTGGTGATGGGTGGTGGATTGGTCTGTGTTTTCATTATGTTGTAAGTATAATTTACAAATATTAGGATCCTAACGTTGATGTTTTCTTTAAAACACAACATATTGTGCGGTTTTGTGTAGGCTCCCTTCTGCCACCTGGGCAGCTCTGTCATATGATTGTCGACAGTTTGGTGCTATCCTTTTTTTAGCATGTTACTGCAATTAATGTTGCGTCTCGTCCTGCAACTCATGTTGGATTTAATATAAAAGTGAAATTGGCTGTTGAGCATTCATTATTTAAAAAAAAAATCCTGTTAAAAAATGGTATTGCATGTAGTGTGTTTTTTTTTTTTTTGAAAGTGTTAATATTTTTTTTTAAATAATTATAGAATTTGTACTTTCAGATTTAATTAAAAACAAAGAAAATTACTATTACTATTCATTACTTTTTTTTTTTTGCAACAGGGCACTGGTGGCTCAGTGGTAGGTTTTTCATCTGCCATGCGAAAGGCCCAGGTTTGATTACCAGCCAGTGCCCAAACCCCAGCCACCAGATGTAGTGCTGGTCCCAAGCCTATGTAAAATCGGAAGGTTGCTTCAGAAACGGCATCCGGTGTAAAACTTGTGACAAGCTTGTGTGTGTGGATGGGATTGTCTGCTGTGCTGCCCCCTTGCCAGGAGGAGCCAAAAGACCAACAAAAACTTATTTAATTTGCCGCAACTAAAAAAAAAAAAAAAACTAAAATTAACTAAAAGATTTATGATAATTGCTATTAAATAGTATGAGTTCGAGGTAAAGAAAGATCAATATGAATGAGTACAACAAACTCAAAAACTGAGAGTTTTGTTTACTTAAAATTGGAAACATCATTAATTAAAAAAAATGGATTGCCTCAAATTTTGGTTTTACAGTGAAGGCTAGCTCAATAGTGGGCACTCCCCTTGAATGTTTGAAGCTTGTTGTGGAGAGACTTATTTTACACAAACTGWGTAAACCATCGTGGAGAACACCTCACATCCCATCTACAACCTGCTGGCTAAACAGGGGAGCATTTCCAGTAAGAGAATGCTTCAGCTCCGCTGTGACAAAGAAAGCCTATTCTGCCAACTGCAATTAGACTTTACAATCACTCTGCTTTGTGTCAAGAGAGGTATCTCTTTCTCTGACATCACAATAAATATGCTCATATGCATTCTGTCTTCAAGGCACAATGGTCACATCCTTCATTTATTGCATGCTCTTTTTATTAGTACTTGCTGGTTCATACTCTCGATTACTACTTACTAGTGTACCTTATGTACATTTCATTTCATTTCATTCCCACCTGTATATACAATATAATTATCATGCACATGTACAAAGAAGCAATATTTTTAAATTCATATTATATGATAGCATTTTTCATCTATTTAATATAATCTATCTATCTATCTATATAAAGAAATTTTTATTTGGTCTTCATTAAGAATCACACATACAGTATCACTCTACTAGCAATAATAGCAACTATTATTATTACTATATCAGTAGTAGTAAAACAGGTATGGAAAACATTATATAAAAATTCCTGGTCCTCTTTTTCTATTAAATCAATCTTTTGATACTTTTCCAAATCTGCTGCAGTTTTAATCCATATGTGATGGGGTTAAACACTGGAGGAATAAGTAAGTATTCAACTGACATGAACATGGCAATTAGGTGAGGAATTTGATTGGACTCTAATCTGTTATTTAAAACTTCAAAACACATGCTAACAGAAAAATTTATGAAAATGAAAAGATGTGGTAAACAGGTCTGTACGGCTTTTCTTCTGAAATCTTTAGAATTATTTAAACACACACAGAGGATTCTGATATATGAGTACAATATGAAGGTAACTGGAGGAAACACTCCAATGCTGAAAACAAAAAGTCCATAGGAGCTGTTTGCAGATATTTCTTTACAGCTTAATTTAAGAATGGAGTAACTATCGCAGTATATTCTGTTCAGTTTAAATTTACACATCTGAAGTTGATATGTTGTTATTAATCCTACACTAAGTTCACAGCAAGGCAAAGACCATGATAAAAAAATAAGTATTTTCACAGTGG
Organism: Clarias batrachus; assembly: GCA_003987875.1. Lineage (NCBI taxonomy): Eukaryota > Metazoa > Chordata > Actinopteri > Siluriformes > Clariidae > Clarias > Clarias batrachus. Next base: position 114,330 of record QMIH01001671.1, on the reverse strand, counting down.
ACATTTTTACAAGAGTTGTATAATGTAATGGTTTACAGATGGACACATATCTGTCATAGGCCATAGCTGATAACAGTGTGAACTCAGCAGCAGCATACCAATAAACAAAAAAAGCCTGAAATAAACATCCATGGTAAGAAGTAATTTGCTTTTCAGACAGTAAATCAGTCAGCAGCTTAGGATAAAGAGCAGTCGCTCCAAAGAGAGCATTACAAAGCAACGCAGCAATGAAAATGTACATGGGCTCATGCAGATGTTTGTTCATGAATATTACAAAAATTACAACACAATTTAATAAAAGTATTAATATGTACACACTAAGAGTAGTTATAAAATAAACATATCTGTAGTTCTGTAAATTCACATGTCCAGCTAATATGAACAATGTAACATTAGTCTCATCCATATGTTTCTAAAACCAAATAATAATGAAATAAACCATAATTAAAAATAAAATATTTTGCTGTTTTTTTGCTTTTTTCAAAACATTAGAAACATTTGATTAATATTGTTTAGAGCTTAAATACATTTATGAATGTGGTGAAAAAAGCTCAGTGCACATTTATACTATCTTGTCTGGACATCCATTCTTTATCGACTTTCTGAAAGACACTTACATAAGAGCCCCGCCCCATCGGGAACACTAACATTATATGACGGTGTCCTATTCTACAGTTGACTCACATGCTAACAGGAAAAAAAAATAAGAAAATGAAAAGATGTGGAAAACAGGTCTGTAGGGCTTTTCTTCTGTAATAAAATTCACATTTATTTACTGCTATATCCTTTCTCTCTGTAATATAATATAAGCATGGTATTAGTCATTTAGACTGCAGCAATGAAAGCATGTGACATCACTTTTTACAACACTGAGAGATTTGTAACAAATTGTTTTTAACAATAGCAAAATTTGTGAAATCACAAACAGACGAAATTAATTGGTGCGTCACTCTGCACGATGTTATTCTAATCAAATTGCTTCAATCACAACTGTCTCCTATAATAGACCTGTGTTGGACTATAATCTGGTAAAAATGATTTCAAAAAGGAAGCAAAACGATGAGAGCAAGGAAGGATGAGAGCATTTTTTTTTGTGGTGGAGGTAGTAAAATGTATAAAAGAAATAACTAAAGTAAAACTCTGCCCTAATCTTACCTCTAAAGATAACAAAAGTCAGTGAAGGACAATTTAGGAAAGCCTCAATGCCACCTATCAGTTTGCCATTTCATGCTGGTAAAATGTATGATAAATAATAATAAAAAAAAACATTTTACTACTACCGGTAGAACTTGCATATTATTATATGTCCTTGGTACAAAATGTATATTTGCTGACAGAGTGGATTTTCATCACATGTATCACTTTATTTTAGACTGCATAATTATGTACGTCACGAACTGGTATGACAGGCAGTTCGGGCGGATGTTATTGCCGTGGGCAGAGAAGGCAAGCATAGGCGCAGAGGGGTTGTTTTTTAACATAAGTCTTTAATTAACAAAAAGGAACGAACAAAATACACACAGGGGCTCAGGACACACACAAACAGTCTCTTGAAGCATGTACAGGACCGTAGTAAGCATTTCAGACCGTAGTAAGCATTTCAACCCCTAAAGGACTGACACGAGGGCTTAGGACTGCTAGAGACTGGACGAGACCACACATCCTGCACACATTGCTTAACTTTAGTAGGCTGTTTTGTCGCATCTGGCCTTGTTGAGACATATAGCTGTGTGTCATCAGCATAAAAATGAAAACTAATACCATGCTCACAAATTATGTTGCCCAGAGGAAGCATGTAAAGAGAAAAAAGCACTGGGCCTAAAACTGAACTCTGTGGAACACCAAACTCCACTTTAGAACATGCAGAGTGGTCACCATTTAAATCTACAAACCGATAATGTTCAGTCAAATAAGTTCCCTTTCAAAAGCTACACTCGATGCTGCGCTTGAAAGCGCTATGGGAAAAGGTCTCCACTGACTGGTTGTTGAAGCATGTGTGTCAAACACGCCAAAAACTTGGCCCGTCCAACCTCAGTCAGGTGACGTCATCTGATCAGGTACACCTGGAGGTTATAAATAGGTCTGAACCGAAAACATCCTCTGGTCTTTTGTCTTCTGTATTGTGTTTGCGTGTGTGTGTCTGCTTTATGAGTGGGTCCTACTACTGATTTACTACACTGATTTATTTCAGAAGACCCTCTGCAGCATTTATGTCCATACTAAGTTTCCATCAAGTAACGCGTTGCCTAAATAAACTAGCAGGTTTGTGATGAAATCTGCAAATTCACAGAGAAATTCAGAGTACGTCTGTAAATGATAATTAATTCAAATCAAATTCAAATTCAAATTTTATTTGTCACACACACAGTCATACACAGTACGATATGTAGTGAAATGCTTAGGCAACTGCCCGTGACCTTAGAGTAAAAACTATTTAAGACTATTTACACGAAAGAATATAACAAAGAACGTAGAAATAGATTTAACTAAGCATAAAATAATAAAATATATGTACAGTAAAAATATACAATAAGAAAAATATAAGAAAATAGAAATATAAGAAAAATATAAAAGTATAAGAAAATAAGAAAATCTGGGTGCAAATGTAGAAAAAAATATATATCTGGTATAAGAAATATAATAAAGCCTAGGTGAACCTAGGTGTACAGTATGGAAAAATATGGAATATAAATAGAGATGTCCAGGGGGTGTGCAAGAATGCTATAAAGTGTTTTGTACTTAAAGTGACTTGTGTTATAGAATAAATAGTGATGTAGTGTGAAGGGTGTGCAATTTTTGTCCCAAGAATCCAGAGAGAGTGCAAGAAGCATGAGTGTGGGTGTGTAAAGTGAGTCAGTCAGTACTGTTTGATGTGCTGATTGAGAGACCGTATCGCGTATTAGTGGGATCAACTGACCAGACTTCATATTTGTAGATACAATTTTTTTATTTTCTGTGTTACTATAGAGAACTTCAAATGCATAAAATTTTTGTCCGTGTTTTTGTATGATAGTCAGATTATCATTGTAAATAACTGAAATCTCCTGCTCTACCAGTTAGCCAAGACTGTTGTATATAGCTGTTTCATTAACAATAGCTGCTTTTGATGTGAAAGATCTAATATTTAGCCGTCCTAGATTCGGATCAGAGGTGCTTGTTGTTTAAGAACATTTAAAATAGCTGCCACCATTGGGGCTTTCTTGTTAATATGTTGAGTGATAAAACAGGAATTTATTGTTTCCATTTACATGGAGAATTTTTTCACTGTAAGTCTTAAAAAAAAAAAAAAAAAACATTTTAATGATTAACCTGCAATTAACATAATCTGCATGTCTTTTGACTGTGGGAAGACCCATAAAAACCCACCAAGTACAAGGAGAGCATGGAAACTTCATAAACACTGACCCCAGACGTGATTCAAACACTCAACTCTGGAGGTGTGTGGCCACAATGCTAACCAGATTATTGATCGGATAATTAACTTTAGCTTTTGGGTCAGTCTGGAGATGTAATGATTTTTAATCTTATCTAATTATTAAAAAAAACTTAATGGGTCTAATTTTAACTCCAATAACTATGAACTTTTAATTGAAACAGTAACACGGCCTTAAATCATAAATTTGAATTTATTTAAAATTTATTTGGGGATACAGAGGGCTCTGTTGCACCATTACCTGAAATTCAACCTGTATGAACTCGGCAATAAAGTTGCCACTTATAAACAATCATGGCCGCTGCAAACTACAACTCAGATCAGCAATGTATATACATATGAAATAAATTAAGAACTGAGCATTGCATGACAATAAATTGCATTTATTCCATTACTCTGTTTAATTTTAGCATTGCATAATTAAAATGAGGAAGGTTTCTACACTTTACATTTCAAATGTATATTTAAAAAAATCAGTTTTCAATATAACATTTTCATTTTATTAATTTGATTAAAAACAATGCTTTTTTCATGAAATTAATCTTTTGATACTTTTTAAAATTTCCTGCAAGTTAATTCCATATATTATGGGATTTAATAAAGGAGGAATTAGCAAAAATTCAACTGAAAGTATCATGACAATAATATGGGGAATTTGATTTGATTGAAGTCTGTTATTTATAACTTCAAAACATATATTGACAGAAAAGTTCATTAAAATGAGGAGATGTGGCAAACAGGTTTGTAGAGCTTTTCTTCTGAAATCTTTAGAACTTTGTAAACACACAGAGAGTATCCTGATATACGAGTACATTATGAAGATAACTGGAGGGAATACAGCAATGGAGAAAATAAAAAGTCCATAGGAGCTGGTTGGAGACATTTCTTTACAACCTAAATTACGAATGGAGTAACTATCACAGTATATTCTGTTTAGTTTAAATTTACACAGCTGAAGTTGGTACAATGATATGAATGTTACACTAAGTTCACAACAAGGCAAAACCCATGAAAAAAATATGAGCTTTCTTACAGTGTTCATTTTTATAATAGTTGTATAATGTAATGGTTTACAGATAGACACATATCTGTCATAGGCCATAGCTGATAACAGTGTGAACTCAGTAGCAGCATACCAGTAAACCAATAAAGCCTGAAATAAACAGCCATGGTAAGAAACAATTTGTTTTTCAGCAAGTAAATCAGTAAGCAGTTTGGGATAAAGAGTGGTTGCACCAAAGAGAGCATTACAAAGCAATGCAGCAATGAAAATGTACATGGGCTCATGAAGATGTTTGTTTATGAATATGACAAAAATTACAACAGTATTAAATACAATGATCAGTATGTACACGGTAAGAGTCATTATAAAATAAACATATCTGTAGTTCTGTAAATCCATATGTCCCTCTAGTATAAAATACGTAACATTAATAATATCCATTAATTTCTAAAAGAAAGTAATTTAAAAAATCCATCAGAATTTAGAAGAAAAGTATTTCACAATGTTGGTGACAGAAATCTCAATGCACATTTATAATGCCTTGTCTGGACACTCCTTAGTGACTTTCTGACAGTAACTAAGATAAGAGTCCAACCCTCTTTCCTGAGGACGATGGTAACTACTACGTATAATAATAGTGACTTCAATACTTTGTACTTGTTTAAATTATTTGGAGCACAAAAAAAAAACACTTTCCAGTTTATTTAATTCATGTTAATTAAATTCAACCAGTCCTTTACATGAACCTATAAATTCTATGTTCAGGGACCACTTTTAACAAGTCAACAAACTCAAGGATGAATACAAGGATAATTTAATTAATTACCTACACTTACTTCTCAGACTGAAGCGCTTATCAAGGCAGATGAATTGGCACGCATTTATGACAGCATGCAAATGACATAGTTTAGATCAAGATGTAACACCTCTTAGTTCTTAATTAAGAACTGGAAGTAGGCTTAGGGTTTCGTGTTTTCACACCTGTGGTTCTGTTCATTTGGTCCGGACCAAGTGCAACAACAGATAAATTGTAGCGTTTTTCTGCCGTTTTGGTTCCTTTTCACACCATACTGATTGCTTTGGTCCGAACCAGTTGAATCGAACCAAAATGCAGCCACGTGATAACATCCACATCACTCGTTGACCACACGTGTCATTGAACTTATTTCCTAATCTGCTTTTTGATTGGTCAGAATTGACGTGCGGGTAATTTGCAAAGGAACTCTGGGAAGTAAACAAAGACAGGAGAAAAAGCCGGCAGACAACATGCCGCTCTTTAGTATGGAGAGACGACTTCGCAGCCTAATTATAACCTTGGTCGTTGTGTGCTATATTTTTTGTAAACATCAATACAAACAAAGCATACACTTTGAGAATGAAGCGCGGATGCAGCTGGAAAACAATGTTTTAATGCACTACAAACAGCGAAGGCACATCGCAAGTCACTTCAGGAGGAGGCATGCATTAACTTTGCGAAACTATGACATGGTCATCTTCCGGAAATATCACCAACGATTCATAAGGTAATATTATGACAATAAAACAACTCCACGTTTGTCCGCGAGCTGACATGTTGCTTAAGCGCTAAATGACCTGTCAACAAATACTAGTCTTCATTCCACAATGCACAACACAGCTGACTACGGCAGCTCGATTAGTCCAAAAATGTGCAGTACGTTTTGCAGTTGGGTCTGTTCAAGTTCGGAACGTGTTCTCACCACAAACGAACCGCTCCAGTGTTCGTTTGAAAGCGTACCGAGACCACCTCTCCGACGAGGTCTCGGTATGTTTGTTTGGTCCGAACTAACTAGAGTGCGATTGCTGCATTCACACCTGCCCAAACGAACCCCACCAAGAGGGAAAACGAACTCTAGTGCGATTCAACCGAACTAAACAAGGCAGGTGTGAAAGCACCCTTAGCGAGTTAAATTTAGGTACTTATGAATTGAATGTAAATTTTCAACACACACACACATAGGCACATTCAGGGTAAAGAAATATACACTTTGGTCTATTAAAAAGATATTCAAATCTTCAATAGTATATTGCAAATATACTAACAAAACATTGTACCATTAGACAATTTACCAATATAAAAAGTATACTTATCATGCTTTTAGATTTTTTACTTTTAAACATACTTCAAAATAATTGTTTCATAGATGTCACGGTGTGCGCCTGTGATGGGCGTGCGCCCAAATCTATTATCGCCCCTCGCTCATTTTGTAGGCTCCCTAAGTAGGCGGCACCCCTTCTGCAGGTGTGCAAAGGGATGGGGCCACCTATGCGGGCCGGCTGGCAGTGATTAACGTTAATAGGATCTCGGGCTTGCTCCGCAATATGAAATCAAGGCGGTGGAGCGTAACGCGGTGGAGCTCGAGAGGGGCATGGGAGTGGGGAAATGGAACGTGCCCCAGAGACTTGGATTTCCGCCCTTTGATCAGGAAAGAGCTGCACGAGCTCCCACGGCATCCTCCGTTCCCGCGTCGAGCCCGCCTTCGCGTCCTCGCCGCCGAAGAGGAAAAGGCCGCAAGGAGGACAGCGTTAAGGTCGCCGATCTCAGCCGGGAAAGCCGCCCAGCCGACGGACGTCCGAGCGAGACTGACGGACGTCCGAGCGAGACTCCCGCCTGAGGGCGCGCCCACAGATAGCTGGGAGGAGCCAGGCCGGCCATCGACAGCAGGGAGGAACCGAGAAGGAGCGTGCAGGAGCGCTGCCTCGCGTGCTCAGTTCGGCCACACCGCCCACCGCCACCAGCTGCGTGCCCGCATGCCAGCTGGGCACTGCCTCGGACCATGCACATGCACACTTCATTCCCTCCCTTTTTCTCCGTCCTCCCGCCTTTTACCCTTTCCTTCCCTTATTTATTTCTGATAAATTACCCTTTTCCTCTAAGATCTCGCCTCGTGTCTGTGTTTCATGGTGCCGCCCGTGCAACTTTGGGTTGAACCCGTTACAATTGAACACTTTCCTAAAATATGTTATAGAAAAAATATAGTTAAAGTGAAGGGTCGGTGTGTAATCTCCAAAGCACACTTATTAAATTATATTTAGTAACTACCTCATCACCCACACATATAAATACACCTCACTTCCTTCACTCAGCGTCTGGTCTACACAATCAGATACGGACTCCATGATTACCTGCGCTAGGCAATCTTTCTCCTCTCCATGCTTCAAAGTCTCCTCGTCCCTCCAAGCTCTGCGTCCTGTCTCTCTGTTCTTGATCCTCCATCCCCCAGCTCCAACATCTTATCAGATAAGACTCTCCGGTTCACTCTCATTACTCATCTTTCATCCTTACACAGTTTATCATCCTTTGTTAAATAAAGTGCCCGTCCAAGTTTACTGTGATTTCTGTCTGTGGAGTCTGTTTATCCGTAACAGAAGACCAGACCCGAAAAAAATAACCCGGTCAGCGCTGACCCATTTCAAGAGCTGGTGGAAAGACTCCGTCAAGTTTTCACCTCACCCGCACCACTTCCGGAAACATAATCTTCTTCTCCAACACCTCCCACTCCAACCAGTTCCATGGCCTCACCAGCGCCCTACTCTGGACAGGTGGAGAACCGCAATGGATTCCTTCTTTAATGTGCACTATCATTTGAGATGCAGCTCCACAGGTTTGTCTCGGACTGTTCAAAAATTGCACACATAATATCTCTGCTTGCAGGAAAAGCACTCCAATGGGCCGAATCCATTTGGCAGCAAAATGGAATTGTTGTATGTGATTATGATCAGTTTGTTTCACATTTCTAGGCGGTGTTTAATTAGTCGATTGACTTCACCACTGAAAAGAAGAAATTCAAACTGCAACAAAGAAAGGATTTAATTAATGACTATGTCCTAACTTTTTGAACCATAGCAGCCTCCTATGATTGGAATGAAACGGCCCTGCTTACAAATTTCCGGCAGGGGCTCGACCCTAACCTGAGGCTGCAACTCGCTGTGCAAGATCACATGGTGGGTTTGAAACAATTAATCCAAACAACCATCAGAGTTTCCATTCGCCTGAAAGAATGCATCTCCAAAATTCCTGTGTTCCAAGAATCTTCCGCAGTTCTTCACTCACCGCAAAGAGGTCAGTTCCAGAACCAGAACCCATACAACTCGAGTGTCATTCTTTTTCTTGTCTCACCCCTCAGAAAGACAACACAGGCTGACCCAGAGACTTTGTCTTTACTGTCCTGAAAAGGGACATGTCCGTCAGACATGTCCCCATAGACCTCCTTGACGTCTGGTGAGCAATATCTCTTATTTAGAAACCTATGGCACCTTTTACCACCACTGTTATAATTGATACTCAACGTCATTCTGTTACAGTAAAGACTGTCTTCGGGGCCTGATTCGGGGTCAGGCCAGACGGCAATTTCATCTCTACATCACTTTGTCTACCCTTCGATATCCCCCTGAAACTCCATCCGACCCAATTTAATATCTGCTGCATCACGGGTGCTCCCCCAAGAGGAGGATGTGTACATTATACCACACCACCACTAAACATGGGAGTGGGTTGGCTCCATGAGGAGGAAATCGAGTTCCTAGTCCTGTAATGATCCACAACTGACCTCGTTCTCGGATGCCTGTGGCTCGCCCAACATCAATCCATCATCTCCTGGGAGAGTGGCGAGATCCTGAATTGGGGGAATCCTGTATGGGACTGTAAATTGAAGTGTTTTTCTATTTTTAAATCTTTTTTTGTAGGTCAAAAGCAGTCATATAAGCATTTCACTTCATATCATACTGTGTATGTGACAAATAAAATTTGAATTTTGATTTGAACTTGAATTTGTAATGGTTCGACCGTATGTGCATGGAAATGAGGCAAGGTCTTACAGGAAAAAGGATCATTTATTAAGGGAAAATGGGGGAAGGAAAGGGTTAAAGGAGGGAGGATGGAAAGAAATGTTGTGTAAAGGTGCACATGCAGGTTCAAGGCAGTGCCCCGCGGGCACAGGCTGGCAAAAGGTGGTGGTGGGCGGAGTGATAGAATGGAGCATGCGGAGGCAGCTCCCTAAATAGTCCTTCTCCTGCTGTCGATGTCCAGCTTGGCCCCTCCCTGCTCTTTCTGGGTGGGGCCGCAGGTGGGAGTCCTAGCTGACATCTGTCGTCTGGGCGGCTTTCCTCGCTGAGATTAGGGCCTTAACGTAATCCTCCTCGCGGCCTTTTCCTCTTCGGCGGCGGAAACGCGAAGGCGGGCTCAGCGTGGGAGCTGGCGCAGTTCTTCCATGCGCTGTCCTCAGCACGGAGATCAAAGGGTAGCATTCCATGTCCTTTTTAAAATCTCTGTTGGCACAGCATATTGCCCCACTCGCATGCCACTCTCTCATGCTACACTGCGTCACGCACTTTCTGGACCTCAGACTAAACTCCATGCCTCACTTTTATAACGTGGAGCAAGACCGAGAGCCTATTAACATTAATCATCGCCAGTCGACTTGAATAGGTGGCCCCGGCCCTTTACGTACCTGCAGAATGGGTGTCGCCTACCTAGGGAGCCTACAAAGTGAGTACGGGCCAATAATAGATTTTGGTGCACGCCCATCACAGGCTCACGCTGTGACAGGGACACTGTCAGCATTAATACCACCTGCATAGAAAGTCTTAGCCACCAACAATCTGCGACCATCCCAGACTCATATTCCCATTTTCAACCCAAGATGATCCACGCAGCTACCCCTGCATAAACCATGGGACTGTGCAATAAATCTCCTTCCGGGTGAACCAGTGCCCAAAGGGGACTTTTTGCCATTCCAGGGCAAAAAGGCTATGGAAGAATACATTAAAGAGGCCCTTAGACAAGGATACATCAGGCCCTCCACATTCCCTACTGCTTTTAGTTTCTTTTTCATGGCTAAAAAACGACGGGGGACTTTGTCCAAGTATTGATTACCGCACCCTAAATAAAATCACTATCAAGTTAAGCTACCAACTTCCTCTCATTCCTTCTGCCCTGGAACAACAACGAGGTGCCCAGATCTTTACCAAGCTGGATCTCCGGAGAGCATATAATCTGACACGAATATGCGAGGAGGATGAATGGAAGACAGCATTAATCACCCCAACTGGGCACTATGAATACTTTATGCTGTATGGATTGGTCAGTGACCCCTCTGTCTTCCAGGGGTACATAAATGAGGTTTTCCGGGAGTATCTGAATTGTTTCATGCAGGTTTACTTCAACAATATCTTTAACTACTCCTCCATGTCACCAAAGTCCTCTGGAAACTCAGAACACACCAACTGTTCCTAAAAGCAAAAAAATGTTCCTCCTTCCATCAGACCTCAATACAATGTCTGGGTTACTGAAATAGCTCCCAAGGCATCAAGATGGACGAGAGGAAAGTGGAAGCTATCCGTAACTGGCCCACTCCATCGAACATTAAACAACATCAACGTTTCTTACGGTTCGCAAACTTCTACAGAAGATTCATCAAAAACTACAGTTCACTAGTATCCCCGCTCACATATCTTCTAAAGTGTAAGCCCAAAGTCTTATCCTGGACTTCTGAAGCTACAAAGACCATGTCTGTCCTTTAGAGAGCGTTCAATTGGGCACGAATCCTCATTCTCCCAGACCCTAACAAACCTTTCCTGGTGGAAGTGACGCATCACAGTTCATGCCGTGCTGTTGCTGTTGCTTGAAGCCAAGCGTCTGAACACACGACAAGCCCGGTGGGCCTTAGGGGGTGTGGTGTTCTGTTACGGACACTGCAGACTCCGCCCCCGCTCCCAATCTACTGAGTTCTGATCACACACACACCTGCACCTCATCACCCACACATATACAGTATGGACCAAAAGTTTGGACACAACTTCTCATTCAAAGAGTTTTCTTTATTGTGTTCTTTATTGTGTTCTTTAGTCCAAACAAGTGTCTTCTGCTTGTTGCCTGTCCTTAGCAGTKGTTTCCTAGCAGATATTCTACCATGATCCTGATTCACACAGTCTCCTCTTAACAGTTGTTCTAGAGATGTGTCCGCTGCTAGAACTCTGTGTGGCATTGACCTGGTCTCTGATCTGAGCTGCTGTTAACCGCCGATTTCTGAGGCTGGTGACTCCGATGAACTTATCATCCGCAGCAGAGGTGACTCTTGATCTTCCTTTCCTGGGGCGATCAGCATGTGAGCCAGTTTCTTTGTAGCGCTTGATGGTTTTTGTGACTGCGTTTGGGGACACTTTCAAAGTTTTCCCAATTTTTCGGACTGACTGACCTTCATTTCTTAAAGTAATGATGGCCACTCACTTTTCTTTACTTAGCTGCATTTTTCTTGCCATAATACAAATTGAAACTCTTTGAATGAGAAGGTGTGTCCAAACTTTTGGTCTGTACTGTGAATACACCTCACTTCCTTCACTCAGCATCTAGTCTACACAATCGGATACAGACTCCATGATTACCTGTGCTAAGCAATCTTCCTTGTCTCCATTTTTCCTCGTCTCCGTGTCTCCAAATCTCCTTGTTTCCTTGTCCCTTCAGGCTCTGTGTCCTGTCTCCCTGTTTCTCTGTTTCTGATCCTCTGTCCACCAGTTCCAATATCTTATCAGATAAGACTCTCCAGTTCACTCTCATTGCTCACATAACATCCCCAAACAGTTTATCTTTATTAAACAAAGGAAATGCCCGTCTGGGTTTTCTGTGATTTCTGTTTGTGGAGTAGGTTTACCTGTAACAACTGAACTCATTTGTGTGTTTGAACTCTCACTTGTGTGCACTTAACATTACAAAGCTAAACTTTCTCAAACTGCATCAGTCTAGAGTAGAGTCAAGTGTCAGTGGGCACATTCTCACAGACTGTCTCTGATTGGCTCAGCTGTTCTCTGCAAAAGGTAAATTTCATGGTCTTTGTTAGAAAGGTTTAAATTAAATACATAATCTAAACTATAGAATGTAATGCCTAACGTGTTTTTGCCAGATCTTTATGTATTTTACTCCTGGTATAATGCTCTGTAGCTCTGGCCCTGTTTTCAAGATTGTGTGCACTGTATGATGTAATAAAGTATTTGTATTAATTAAGTGTACATTTTTAGTACAGTGGAACCTTGGATTATGGGCATAATTAATTCCAGAAGTGGGCTCGTATTCCCAAACACTCATGAACCAAATTTAATTTTCCCATAAGAAAGAATGAAAACTCAAATAATTTGTTCCACAGCACCCCCCCCCTCCCCCCAAAAGAAAAATACATAAAAATAATTAATACAATATATAAAGTAAAATAAAACAACTTAACCTGCACTTTACATTTAAAAAAAGAAAAAATAAATTCTGACAAATAAGTGTTTCTGTTTGTGCGTGCAGGCGACGTGTATTTGTGGGTTTGGAATTAGCCCCTTCCATTGCCTTACACAGTAAAACTCCTCATCCATCCCTGCACCTCGCTTATTAAGTTTCACAACAAACACACACACACACAACGGAAACACTTTTTTAATGTAAAAAAAAAGGAAATCTCTCTAATGACACTCGCGTGAGCGCATACTAACGGAATCAATGCTGTAAAGTAAAAAAAAAACAAAAAAACAAATGAACCAGCACTGCAAGTACTGCATTAACACGTGATATGTGATGTTTATTCTCTTTTTTTTGTTTTGTTCCAATACACACAAAGGGAGGAAAAAAAGCTAATTTGACATAATGTTAGAATTATTTTATATATAAAGGAGTTATTTCTACTCTCTTGCTCTCTTCCTCATAAATCTGATATTAATATGTTAAATCTTTCCTGCTGCTATCTTCCTGTCTCCTCTTGCATCTGTTCCTAAAGGAGTGAACGCTCCAACGCTCACCTTCCCATTCTATCTTTATGTCTCTCTCTATCTCTCTCTGTCTCCTTCCCCCTCTTCCCCTAACTCGAGTCAACATCCTGTGATCCTTCTCTGGACGCCCTCTCTGTCTTCCTCTCCTTTGATTCTTCAGGATCTCACCAGGACATTTACAGTGGTTTATGTTCTTTGTAATAGCATATGTAAGTGGCACAGGCGTTTGGTCAAACATATATAAACCCCATCTTTTGCTGCTAATAAACAGAGACCTTTCTGACAGACAGCGTGTGTGTGTGTGTTTGACTGAGTCTCTCCTGGTGCCAGAAAAGCTTACCGAAGCACAGCAGACAGACCGAGCAACTTGCTTCTTCTACTACGAAACTTTAAAAACTTTACAATCTGGGGGCTCGTCCAATCTTTTCTCTCCAGGAARGTAAGTTAAGCATTATTTTTGCTATTGTACTTCCTTCCTTGGTCAGAAAAGTTTTTGAACCTATGGTTTAATTATGTAGTAAATTGGTGTATATTTGGGGTATATTTTGGAAAAAAATAATTCATGTGTGTTTATTAGTTTTTGTGTTTATTAGTGTTGTGGTGGTTGACATTACTCATGTTGATTTATTGGTTAAATTCACAGCGTCTGTAACGATTGTGATTCATTTAAAGATATAGATTAAACTATTTTTTTATTGAAACGGAACCGGGGTTAGCAATAAGCTAAAAACATACACAGCGCTGTCGTCGCGGAGCACCTACGTCATCAAAACCGCATGCAGTTGCAGTTATACACGTGTGATGTGCATGATTTAGTGTTAAAGTGTCCACTTAACTTCGATAAGCTTGGTTTGTTTACTAAATGTAACTTACTAACAAAATGGGAAATGCTCATTCAAACAGTCTCTTACTCCTAATGATTGGATGTATACTCAAGGATTTGGAATTTTTGTTCCACCTTTTATTAACAATTTGGCCRGATGGACAGAGGGTTCTCCTCAGTAGAGACCTTATCCTAGGGAAGGTTCATTTGACAATGCTGATATTATCACTGCTGATCTTTTAATTRATCAAGGTTATGGTGATCCACAGTGGGACAGTCAATATATGAAAAAAGCTTTTACTATATGGCGTGATTTGAAACCGAAGTGGGATGGTGAGTGCTTTAAAAATGTAAAAACTAAAAATGTTAAAAAAAAAAACATTTATAGTATAAGTTTTTTAGTGTAAACTCACCCGCAACTCCAAACCAGTCATACATGCTTTTCTTGTTCCCTTTCAAAAGCTACACTCAATGCTGCGTGAAAATGCTATGGGAACATCTCTTTGTTGACCGGTTGTGAAGCCTGTGCATGTCAAAACTGCCGAATACCTTCGGCTTATAACCTCTGCCAGGCATGACGTCACCGAACGTCAGGTTATAAATAGGAGGGAACCGGAAACATCCTCAGATCTTTTTGTCTTCAGGACCGCTTTGGGTTTGCGTGTGCAAGTGAAAGCCATAACGAAAGCGAAAATAAAATGAAAAATAACAGCATTAACTCACCGATATCGTGGAGTTGCTTAAGAGATGCGTGCCTCCATGCGATAGATCTCTTTCGGAGGGCGATCTTCATGAATATTGTCTCGAGTGCTTGGGGGAAGAACACACTCGCCTCGGGCTTCAGGGAGACTGTGAGTACTGTGACTTCTCCCTATTAAGGTGCTTTGTGCGCAGCTCGCTTTCTTTAAAGARAAACTGCGCACGAGATGGAATTACCAATTTCTCTCTCGCACTCTCCAGATCAGGAAGTTTTAGCTTCCGCTTCGCAAGCGCGCTCCGGCGCTTCTTGTGAAGGAGCGAAAGAAAGCTCCTCTCTCGCGTCCATGGAAGTAGCCTCCTCACAATACTCCTCCAGTGCTGACAGAGCTTATGAGGAATTATTAGAGGTTATAACACGTGTGGTTGAGCGATTGCATATCGACTGGCCGCAGAAGATTCCCCCAAGCGTTCGAGATTGGACGACAGGTTTCTGTCGGGTGGCCGGGGGGAGGAGACTCAACGTCTCTCTCTCCCCTTCTTTGGTGACCTCCATAATGAATTAACTCTTTCATGGAGCAAGCCGTGTTTTTGTGCCATCGACTTCGACTTATTCGAATATCGTTGACGCGAAAGCATGCGGTTATATGATGATGCCCCAGATAGAAGAGACGCTTGTGGGCTGTCTCCTGGGACATCATCCTCCCTGAAAAAGCCTACTCTCTCCTCCAAGCCGTGTAGATTGACATCTGCTTTGGTGGGGAAAGCTTTTCAGGCAGCAGGTCAAGCTGGCGCTTCACTGCACACCATGGCGGTTTTGCAGGCTTACCAGGCTGACCTGCTGAAGGACCTGAGCACCGGCAAGGTTATTGATGACAGGGCATTTGCAGAGCTGCGCCGAGCCACAGACCTGTCTCTCCGTGCAACCAAGCAGACCGCCCGTGCTATGGGCCATTCTATGGCTGCCATGGTATCCACGGAGAGGCATCTGTGGCTGAACCTCCTTGATGCCCCCGTCTTGCCTTCCGGCCTCTTTGGCGACGCTGTTAATTCCGTCGCCACTAGGTTTCGGGAAGCGAAACTATATGAACAGGCCTTTGGGAGGTTCCTTCCCTGCCGTGCTCAAGAACCGGGACTGTCGGCCACCCGGCCCCGGCCAGGTCTGGCCCCTATCAGGCGTGAGGTGCAGAAGGAGAGCGTGAACAGCCGCGCCCCCCTTCGTAAAGAATGGGGTGGGACTCGCCGCTCTTCTCAAAAATCTGCTTCGAAAAGACCAGATCTGAGGAACTTCCTCTCTTCAAAGAAGAAGCCCTGAGGTTTGTGCGCCTGGGGCCGTGAGGGTGTCTCCCCCCAGGGGATTTTTCATCACAAAACGGGGCCTCCTCCCTGGCACTCCCGGGAGGCCGGTGTTCAATCCCCGCCACCACTGGTGTTTCGGGGAGCGCCGGGCTCCAACGTTTGGGCATCTCCTGCCACCCTTCAGGATACCCAACACCTAACACCCCCCCATCCAGCCGAAGTGTCAAAGCTTGTGCTCCTTTCGGAGAAGCTGGCAGCGTGGAAACTACTGCCAGACGTATCTCCTTGGGTACAAAGTACTGTAGGCACAGGCTACAGGATTCAGTTTGCACATCTTCCTCTGCGTTTCAACGGCATGGTCTCCACTTCCGTGAAACCGGACCGAGCACATCTGCTGGCCCTGGAGTTACAGACTCTGCTGGGCAAAAGGACCATAGAACATTTTCCCCTCCCAGACAGAGAGTCGGGCTACTACGGTCGATACTTTTTGGTGCCCAAGAGAGGGGGGGGGGGAGTTGCATCCGATCTTGGATCTTTGCGGCTTGAACCGATATCTCAGGAAATCCAGATTCAAAATGTTGACTGTCCTGTTGATTGTTGCTCAATTCCAACTAGAGGATTGGTTTGTGACAATCGCTCTCAAGGACGCATATTTCCATATAGAAATATTGCCAGAGCACAGGAAGTTCCTGAGGTTCGCTTTTGGGGGCGAAGCTTGCCTCTATCGGGTCGTTCCATTTGGCCTAACTCTGTCACCCCGCAAATATACAAAATGCATGGATGCAGCTCTGGCTCTTTTATGACTCCAGGGCATCCATATTTTGAATTACATAGACGACTGGCTGATTCTGGCTCAGTCTCAGGAGCTAGCGCTTCGACATCGGGATGTTGTCCTAGCCCATCTTCATTCTTTAGGATTGAGGGATTCGGTCACAATGCGGGCACAGCTGTCTCCTGCTTGTGTCAAATCCATTCTCACCAGCCTGAAGGAAATCAAGCTAGGCCAGAAGGTCACTGTTCATCACTTTCAGAAATATTTAGGCCTCATGGCAGCTGCGTCCACGGTGATACCTTTGGGCTTTCTGCACACGAGAGCGTTTCAGCTGTGTCTAAGAGCAAGGGGGTTTCATTCAAGGGCCAATCCCCAGAGGCTAATAAGGGTTACGCGCTGGGGTGGACACCTGCAGGTAACGCCGCTTGAACAAGCTAGCGCACCAGGTTCTGCTTTGGGCACAGGACAAGTTCCTGTCCCTCAAGGCGATTTACATTCCAGGACATATGAATGCAGCAGACTTGCTATCCAGACAAGCTGTAAAACATGGGGAATGTAAACTCCACCCTGAAGTAATCCCCCCAAAGCAGAGGTGGAGCTCTTTGCCTCACAAGAGGCAGCACAATGCACCCTTTACTACTCTCTGACTCCTCCAGCTCCCCTGGGTCTGGACGCGATGGCCCACACGTGGCCCAGATTATGCCTTTATGCGTTTCCACCCATAGTTTTGCTCCCAGGAGTCCTGGCGAGGGTCCGTCAACAGGGTTTGCGCCTCTTATTATATAAATTCGTTGGAGACTGGCGCTCTCCGAAACACCGGTGGTGGCAGGGATTGAACACCGGCCTATGATAGCGCCCCGTCGGCCGACCAGAGTGTGGTTCTCAGATCTAATACCTCTCCTCGACGGCTAACCCTGGGTGATTCCAGTGAGGAGGGATCTTCTGTCTCCGGCGCAGGTGACAATATTTCATCCCCGGCCTGAGCTCTGGAACCTTCATGTTTGGCCCCTGAACAGGACCAACTAAGACATGCTGGTCTTCCAGCCAGCGTAATTGAAACCATTTTAAGTGCCAGGGCTCCCTCCACTAGAAGAACCTATGCCCTCAAATGGAGTGTATTTGAAAATTGGTGCATGGCAAGACATGTACACCCAGTTCACTGACAGATTGTTTCAGTGCTGGAATTTCTGCAAGAAAAGTTGTCCTCGGTCTTATGCCCTAGTACTCTCAGAACATACGTAGCTGCTATTTCGGCTTGTCATGCTCTGACCGATGGGGTTTCTGTGGGGAAGCACCATTTAGTTGCCTGTTTTATTCGTGGAGCTAAACGGTTGAGGCCGCCCACTAGAGCGACAGTCCCACATGGTACATGGTACATGGCTATTGTACTCAAAGGCCTGGCTGACACCCCTTTCGAACCACTAGAGTCAGCGCCTGTCAGGCTTCTGTCTCTTAAGATGTTTTTTTTTTTATGGCTATTACTTCCTTGAAGAGGATTGGGAATCTGCAGGCTCTGTCAGTCTCCCCATCCTGCCTAGACTTTGCCCCTGGGCTAGTCAAAGCTATTCTGCATCCTCACCCAAACTATCTTCTCAAGGTTCCATTCTCGACCGTGCACCCAGTTGTTCTCGAAGCCTTCTGTCCTCCGCCTTTCACAAGCCCCGGAGCAGGAAAGACTTCACTTACTGTGTCCAGTATGTGCTCTTCAGATTTACATCCACCGCACTAGCCAGTGGCGTACGTCAGAGCAGCTTTTTATTTGCCATGGGGGTCGCAACCGGGGGGCGGGCACCACTAGACAGACTCTGTCACACTGGGTGAGAGATGCCATTGCCCTAGCCTATGAGGCGCATGGTCACACTTCGACTCTGGGAATCAGGGCTTGTTCAACCAGGGGGATTGCCTCAATAATTGCCTTGGCAAGAGGCATCCCCCTGCAGCAGGTGTCTGATGTGGCGGGCTGGTCCTCTCCACAGACGTTTGTTAGATTTTATAGTCTGGATGTCAATGCTACTCCTGGTTCGTGGATCCTTGAGTCAGCATCCCAGAGCTAGGTCTGAGACCTCCTTGGCTATTGTGCGCACACGCTACACAACCTGGTGGTCCAGACAGTTGCAGTGCAGCGGCATTGGTATTCTCGTTCTCATAGCGTTTACACGCAGCATCGAGTGTAGCTTTTGAAAGGGAACGTCTCGGGTTACTTGGCTGTAACCCTGTTCCCTGATAAAGCGGGAACGAGATTCGGTGACGTTCCGATGCCGCACTGTTGGCGTGCCTAGACGTCCTTCAGACAAAATTGACCTGAGGATGTTTCCAGTTAACTCCTATTTATAACCAGCAGGTGCACGTTATTCGGTGACGTCATGCCTGGCAGAGGTTATAAGCCGAGGTATTTGGTGGTTTTGACATGCACAGGCTTCACAACCGGAGAACAAAGAGATGTTCCCATAGCGTTTTCACGCAGCATCTCGGTCCCGCTTTATCAGGGAACAGGGTGACAGCCAAGTAACCTGAGATGTTTGTTGATGGTGAGGTGATTGGTTGCTTTACATCTCAGGGAGCCCTCATGTCTGTGTTTCCTTCTTGCTTTCCCTTTTAGTTATGCTGTCATAGTTTGTCCTGCTGGCGTCCCTGCTTGCACTCTACACTAAATATACATTTACATTTAAATTTATATTACACACGTGGACAAAATTGTTGGTACCCTTCAGTCAATGAAAAAAACTCACAATGGTCACAGAAATAATTTTAATCTGACAAAAGTAATAATAAATAAGAACTCTATGAATGTTAACCAATGAAAGTCAGACATTGCTTTTCAACCATGCTTCAACGGAATTATAAAAAAAAATTAACTCATGGAACAGGCCTGGACAAAAMTKMWGGYWCCCCTAACTTAATAGTTTGTTGCACAACCTTTTGAGGCAATCACTGCAATCAAATGATTCCTGTAACTGTCAATGAGACTTCTGCACCTCTCTGCAGGTATTTTGGCCCACTCCTCATGAGCAAGCTGCTCCAGTTGTTTCCGGTTTGAAGGGTGCCTTTTCCATACAGCATGTTTCAGCTCCTTCCAAAGATGTTTAATAGAATTGAGGTCAGGGCTCATAGAAGGCCACTTTAGAATCGTCCAATGTTTTCCTCTTAGCCATTCTTGGGTGTTTTTAGCTATGTTTTTTGGGTCAGTGTCCTGTTGCAAGACCCATGACCTGCGACTGAGACCCAGCTTTCTGACACTGGCCAGCACATTTCTCTCTAGAATCCCTTGATAGTCTTGAGATTTCATTGTACCCTGCACAGATTCAAGACACCCTGTGCCCGATGCAACAAAGCAGCCCCAGAACATAACAGAGCCTCCTCCATGTTTCACAGTAGGGACAGTGTTCTTTTCTTGATATGCTTCATTTTTCCGTCTGTGAACATAGAGCTGATTTGCCTTGGCAAAAAGTTCCATTTTTGTCTCATCTTTCCATAGGACATTCTCCCAGAATCTTTGTGGCTTGTCAACATGTAGTTTGGCATATTCCAGTCTGGCTTTTTTTATGATTTGTTTTCAACAATGGTGTCCTCCTTGGTCGTCTCCCATGTAGTCCACTTTGGCTCAAACAACGACGGATAGTGCGATCTGACACTGATGTTCCTTGAGCATGAAGTTCACCTTGGATCTCTTTAGAAGTCTTTCTGGGCTCTTTTGTTACTATTCGGATTATCCGTCTCTTTGATTTGTCATCAATTTTCCTCCTGCGGCCATGTCCAGGGAGGTTGGCTACTGTCCCATGGATCTTAGGT
>QMIH01001671.1:62745-74019 GCA_003987875.1 Clarias batrachus | reverse complement strand
ACACCCCCACGGCTCCAGGCACACGAGCCTCAGGGCTTCTTCTTTGAAGAGAGGAAGCTCCTCAGATCCGGTCTTTTCAAAGCAGATTTTGAGAAGAGCGGCGAGCCCCACCCCAGTCTTTACGGGGGGGTGCGCGGCTGGTCACGCTCTCCTTCTGCACCTCACGCCTGATAGGGGCCAGACCTGGCTGGGGCCGGGTGGCCGACGGTCCCGGTTCTTGAGCACGGCGGGGAAGGAACCTCCCAAAGGCCTGTTCATATAGCTTCGCCTCCCGAAACCTAATGGCGACGGAATTAACAGCGTCACCAAACAGGCCATAAGGCGAGATGGGGCATCGAGGAGGACAGCACGATCCTTATCCTTGATGCCCGTGAGGTTCAGCCACAGATGCCTCTCCRTGGATACCATGGCAGCCATAGAACGGCCCACAGCACGGGCCGTCTGCATGGTTGCACGGAGAGACAGGTCTGTGGCTCGGCGCAGCTCTGCAAACGCCCTGTCATCAATAACCCCACCAGTGCTCAGGTCCTTCAGCATGTCAGCCTGATAAGCCTGCAAAACCGCCATGGTGTGCAGTGAAGCACCAGCCTGTCCTGCTGCCTGAAAAGCTTTACCCACCAAAGCAGATGTCAATCTGCACAGCTTGGAGGGAAGAGTAGGCTTTTTCAGGGAGGATGATGTCCCAGGAGAGAGATAGCCCGCTAGCGTCTCTTCTATCTGGGGCATCATCATATAACCACGTGCTTTCGCATCAATGATATACGGATAAGTCGAAGGCACAAAAACACGCAATGAATACGGCTTGCTCCATGAAAGAGTTAATTTATCATGGATGTCACCAAAGAAGGGGAGRGAGAGACGTTGAGGCTCCTCCCCCCCGCCACCCGACAGAAACCTGTCGTTCAATCTTGAATGCTTGGGGGAATCTCGCTGCTGCGGCCAGTCGATATGCAAATCGCTCTACCGCACGCATTATAACCTCTAATAATTCCTCAAAAGCTCTGTCAGCACTGGAGGAGCTTTGTGAGGAGGCTACTTCCATGGACTCGAGAGAGGAGGATTCTTCCGCTCCCTCACAAGTAGCACCGGAGCGCGCTTGCGAAGCGGAAGCTAAAACTTCCTGATCCACAGAGAGGGAGAGAGAGAAATCAGAAATTCCATCTCTTTAAAGAAAGCGAGCTGCGCGCGAAGCACCTTAATAGGGAGAAGATCACAGTACTCACAGTCTCCTTGAAGCCCGAGGCGAGCGTGTTCTTCCCCCAAGCACTCGAGACAAAATTCATGAAGATTGCCCTCCGAAAGAGATCTATCACACGGAAGCACGCATCTTTTAAGCAACTCCGCCATATCGGTGAGTTAATGCTGTTATTTTCCTTTTATTTTTGCTTTTCTTATGGCTTGCACATGCACACGCAAACACAAAGCGGTCCTAAAGACAAAAAGATCTGAGGATGTTTCCGGTTCACTCCTATTTATAACCTGCAGGTGCACCTTATTCGGTGACGTCATGCCGGGCAGAGGTTATAAGCCGAAGGTATTTGGCGGTTTTGGCATGCACAGGCTTCACAACCGGGCAACAAAGAGATGTTCCCATAGGTTTTTCAAGCAGCATCGAGTGTAGCTTTTGAAAGGGAACTCCATTGCCTCTGTCAACGCCCGCATAAAAGTTATTCAACTCCTTCACTAGGGTGTCACAGCAGTTAAAAGAGAGAGTTGTTGTTCTCTTATAGTCCGTCATCACCCTAATTACCTCCCATACTTGCCGGGAGTTGGTGGAATTGTAAAAATGAGCTTCAATGCGCTGTTTGTATTGATTTTTGGCAGATTTTATGCCCCTCCCAAGTGCCGTCCTGGCAGCACAATACGCTGTCCTGTCACCAGATTTAAACGCTATATCCCTGGCTTTAATCAGCAGTTGAACCTCATGTGTCATCCAAGGTTTCTTATTGGGAGACACACGCACTTGCTTCCAGAATGTCACATTATCTACACAGTAATTGATGTAGTCTAAGGATGGTGGGACCCATTTTTGTGTGGACTTTAGGGCACTGAACAGCAAATCACAGCTGGATGGCTTCCCTATGCCCCAGGTCCACGAAAATCTAGAGGCACTCTATGGGGCAACCGTGTTCAGCTCGTTAGACCTACGTAGTGGGTATTGGCAAGTTGAAATGCATCCAGACAGCATCCCTAAAACAGCATTCATCACCAAAAACAATCAATACGAGTTTCTCCGTCTTCCCTTTGGTCTGAAAAATGCAGACGCTACTTTTCAGAGGCTAGCGACCTCTGTGTTAGCAGAAGCCATTGGGAAATATTGTTTTGTTTAAATAGATGACTTTGTTTATTTCAGAGAAATCAAGACCCACCTCGACCATCTCCAAAAAGTGTTTACATTCCTGAAGCTCCAGGGAGTTTTTCCTCGTCGCCCTCGGCTTGCTCATCAGGGACAATCTTATCATTTTGATTCACACACATTGCATAAAAAACTTACTTCTTTTTATTGTGTAAAGTTGCTTTGCGACAATGTCAATTGTTAAAAGCGCTATATAAATAAAATTGACTTGACTTGACTTGAAGCTGGACTCACACTCAAGCTAAAAAAGTGTAACCTCTGAAAACATCTCTCACCTTTCTAGGACACGTCATATCAGCTGAAGGCATTAAAACCGAAGAAGCCAAAGTAGCAGCTATTCGAACTTACAGCTACATTGCTTCCTAGGCATGGCTGGGTGGTACCACCGGTTCACCCCCCCATTTCTCAGAGCGTGCTGCTCATTACATGCCAATAAAGAAGAAAGGAGTCAAGTGGGTGTGGACCTCCGTGTGCGAGTCAGCCTTCGAGAACCAGAGCATGCCAGTTTTAACCGCCCCAGACTTTAACCGCCCCTTTAAGGTGCAGACAGATGCCAGCGACATTAGCCTAGGTGCAGTGCTCACACAAGCCCATGAGGATGGGGAACATGTGATTGCCTACGCCTGCAGGTTGCTGGATGGAGGTGAAAATAAATACTCGGTGTCAGAAATTGAATGTCTTCCCTGGCATTTTGCTGTTACACTGCTGTGGAATTTTGCTGTTACACACCATTGAGTGTATTTATGGCTGTGGTTACGCAAGAGGGATTTGGGCGGCGTTTGCAGAAGGGGATCTTTGGTGTCCACAGGTTCTTAAAGGTTATATTTAGTACTTTACTTATTGTGAATATTTTTGTCATTTACTTACAGTATATATGAGTAAGATTATTTAATATTGTCATATATGTGATTAAGTACTGCATTTTGTCTAAAAATTCAGGTGAAAGTCAATATTTATTTTCAAAGGCCAAAACAGTTCTCTGACGCTGATGCTCCTGTGATGTAGCTTCCTGTTTTCGTATTGTTACCACTAAAGTTCCTCGTTTGTTTGTATCAGCGGTAAAATTATACTGCCTTTTCCATTCATCCTAAATAACAATATTAACTAGTTTATGTTCTAATACTACTGGACGTTTGCCTTTTCTGTTTTTTTTGTGTAGAATGCGCATATCTCATCATCTAAGAACAACAAACGGATTCCATTACTACAAACAACCGAACTCCAATGCAGGTACGTTATAATGGATAATATTCAGCTTGTGCAGTGCAGGATGTTTAGACATTCTTCCTCTGTCATTAGTGATAATTTTACTTGTGATAGGTGTGTATTAGTTAGCACTCTGACAGAGAAGATATCAGCATTAGAGGAGCACATCCAGACTTTAGAGAAGGTGAGAGCAGTGTTATTCCCATAGCGGAAAGTCTGGGTGCTGTAGGCGGAGATAACCAGCCCCTGACTCCGGCATTAGAGCCATCACAGTGGGTAGAGTGGGTGACGGCTCGGTAGCATACTTGTTCAGCCAAAGCTAATGCTAAGGCTAGACCACCGAAGCACACCTCTTCTGCGCTTCACGTGTTCAACAGGTTTGCTCTCCTCAGTGATGCACCCACTGAGAAACCTGAAAGAGCTCTGGTTATAGGAGACTCAAGACTGAGACACATGAAATTATCTTGGCCTTTAGGGTCACCAGCAGCAGTGGTTAGGTGTATCCCGGGAGCCAGAGCACTATTAGGGCTCTAGGACAGCATAGGTTCTCCAAGATAGTGGTACATGCTGGAGTTAATGATGTACACCTTCGTCAGTCAGAGGTTAGTAAGAGTAACTTTACAGAGGTGTTTAAACTAGCGAAGATGATGTCTGAATAAGTAGTTTGTTCTGGCCACATTTCAATGAGATGTGGAGACCAGGCTTACAGCAGGTTATGGTCGCTGAACCACTGGGTGTCCAGGTGGTGCTCGGAAAATAACGTTGGCTTTATAGACAATCGGAAGACCTTTGAGGGCAAAGCTGGCCTGTGTAAGCGGGACGGTGTCCATCCCACTCCATTGTCTCAGAGGATGGCTAGTTAATCGGTGACAACCCAGAGCCCACGCCAGACCAACCATCTGCTAGCTGCATAGAGTCATCACTCAGGATTCATCATATTGAGACTGTGTCTGTTCCCTGAGCTGAACAGAAATTTAGAAAGACTCTGTTTGTGTCCGAGTCTGTTTTAGTAATTTAATTAACATAGATACCACAAACTCAGATCACACGGAATGCGCTGCCGGCACCTCTGATCTGAAGCTAGGACTGTTCAATTTTAGATCTCTCGCATCAAAAGCAGTTATTATTAATGAAACTATCACAGACCTGGAGCTTGATATATTATGTTTAACAGAAACCTGGATTAAAGAGAATGAGTATGTAGCTTTAAAGGAAGCTGGTCCATATGGAAGCTTATGTCCATACTGGACTCAGTAGGAGTAAATCTGTCTAGTAGGACCCAATCATAAATCAGGTCACACTTTAGATTTAATATTATCTTTCAGATTAAGTATAAGAAATATAACCACAATTCCACTGTCAGAAGCTATCTCAGACCACTGTCTTGTCTCAATTAAAGTGTGTTATAGTAATTAATGTATGCACAGTACCATGCTACCACATTAAACGTACATTCACAATAAATACCCACACAGAGAGTTATCAACTTTGATTGGATTGCCATCTGACTTCACAGAACTTGATCAGGCAACTGAATATTTAGACTCAATATTTTGTTATACCTTAGATAATGTAGCTCCTGTTAAAAGGAAATTGTTTAGAGATAAGAAACTCGCTCCCTGGTATCATGACCACACTCGAACTTTACAACAAACCGGTCGACAATTAGAATGGACATGGTGTCAAACTAAATCACTAGTATTCAAAATAGCGTGGAAGGAGAGCATCCTGAGGTATAAAAAGGCTCTCAGTGATGCTAGGTATTGTATTTCTCCCCTCTTTGATTAACTAGAAACTAATTTCAATCATCTCTTCTTCAAAATCATTATTCTGTATATTAGATCGTATACTGACACATTTTTTCAAGCAGATAGTACCAGCAATAACAGAACCCCTTTTGAAAACTTTTTACTCAGTAGTTTAAAGGATTTAAAGGATTCGGGTATGTTCTCAAATCCTTTAAAATAGCGGTTATTAAACCACTAATTAAGAAACATGAACTTGACCCTTGTCAGCTGTCCTATTACAGGCCAATATCAAACCTCCCCTTTATCTCTAAGATTCCGGAAAAGATAGTAGGACAGCAACTATGTTCATATCTACATAGGAATGTCATAAACGAATTGTATCAGTCAGGGTTTAGGTGTCATCACAGCACAGAGACAGCACTTGTTAAAGTAGTAAATGACCTCCTATTAGCCTCTGATTAGGGTTGCATCACTATATTTGTGTTACTCAACCTCAGTGCAGCTTTTGACACTATTGATCATAGCATTCTCCTTTACAGATTTGAAAATGTAGTAGGAATTAAGGGAACGGCCCTCTTGTAGCACAGATCCTATTTGACTGATCGTTATCAGTTTGTGGATTTAAATGGTCACCATTCTGAATGTTCTAATAAGGAGTTAAGTGTTCCACAGGGTTCAGTTTTAGGCCTACTGCTTTATTCTGTTTACATGCTTCCTAAGTTTATCTGTTTACATAATTCATAAGCATGGTATTAGTTTTCGTTGTTATGCTGATGACTCACAGTCATCAGCTTAACAATGACTCACAAAACCAGATGAGAAAAAACAGCTTACTAAAGTTAAGCAATGTGTGCAAGACATAAGAGATTGAATGTTAATTAACTTCCTTGTGCTTAATCCTGATGTGACAGAAGTTCTAGTTATAGAACCACAAGCAGCTAGAAGCAAGCTTTCTAATCACAACTTAACTTTAAGTAGCATTTTTGTTCCATCAAGTGCAACAGTGAAAGATGCAAGTGTGATTATAAATCCCAGCCTTTCATTTGAAGCACATGTAGATAATATTACCAGGATGGCATTGTTTCACTTCAGAAATATTGCCAAGATAAGAAATATACTGTCACTAAACAATGCAGAAAAACTAGTTTATGCTTTTATCACCTATACGTTGAAATATTGTAATGCCTTATGTTGTGGAAATTAATTGACAACTCAGGCTTTGATTTCAGAAGGTTACAACTTTATTGGTTGATCAACAAAGTCGGGAGGTCTGCAGAATGCACCACGACTCCGAACGGTTTCTTGCTTAAATACTGATCCTAAACAAAGGCGGACAGTTTTCCTGCGCTGATTTTACACTCAACATCTGGGTTTCATTAAGTTTCCCAGTTCTAGGTGCCTCAATGTATATATCGGATTTCTTACACAGGCACATTCCAAGAGGCCTATATGCTCGGCTTCTCATGCAAGCCTCCCATAATTTCAAGCTGGGGTATCTTTTATTTCTTAAAAGTAGGGTATGTCACATAAAATCAGATAAAAAATTTCTTCTACACTTACTGTCACAAAGTGACCTGTCTGGTTTGCACAGCACTCACACAGACACACACACACACCACATCTTACCTCACTCATCCGTAATCCAGAGGCTGTGGTGATGCGGGTGCACACGCATGCCATTTGCCTACTGGTTCACATACACGAAAACATATCCACTTCATTTCCATTCCGCCAACAGTAGTCCACGCTGTGCATAACAACACATTCACCCACACATTTAAAGCTGTTTGTCGTTTTTCCTTTGGTTTTGTCTTGTATTTTATATTGTTTGTGTATTTACTGGTGTTCAGTGTTTGTTAGCATCTGTTTAGTCAGTCTTTCGCATTGCTTTCCAACCATCGGCCGGACCATCGGCCAACCCGAGTGCCACCTAGCGGCCTGACGATATAGTGCCAGAGTTGCAGCGCGCCGGCACAGACCAACCGGAAGCCGACTCGTCCATTGTTTATTTTAAAGGGGAAGTATAAATTTTGTGTTTAGTTTGTTTAAACTATATATAGCTTTGTTATAGCTTTGTTTTTTTTGTTTTTTTTTCACTGAGACTCTTACACCTCTCAAGCACTGTAAATACATTATCATTTTTATTTTAACACCTCTGCGAGTATTGCCATAATTTTTTGGATTATTTTTTCCTTTTTTTTGTGGTCTTGTGGTCTTTTTGTGGCTGCAAAGACCAGTCATCTCACATTTGGTGTCAGAAGTGAGATGGCTACTCGCAAGACAGTGGTGAGAGGCAGGAAGCCTAGGGTAGGGCTTCGCTCCCAGTCCAAAGCTATGGCTGAGAAGACCCTGGGATACTGTTGACTCTACAGAGGAGGAGAGAGAGGAGGATCCCTCGACTGTTCATCCTATGTCCTCATTACCTCAAGACAGACCCTTCTCTCCTGCAGCGTCATCTGGAGGTGGGATGTATGCTGTGATGCGCGACTTCCTAAGCGCTCAAGAGCAGAGAGAGCAACGTTATCTTCTGGAGCTACAGAATCTACGAGAGTCAATTCTCCAAGCTATTCGACCAGCTGAGTGTGATGTCGAGAGCCTGTGGATGGAGCTCCCAACACCAGCTCGGCATTGGAGAACAGTTTACCAAAGAGACACACCAATCGACATGGGGTCCAGCAGCCAGACGACGCTACGAACAGAGCCTAAGCTGCCAGTCTTCCAGCAGGGGGAGAATATTGAGAACCATGACGAATGGAGTTATCGTCTTGTTCCACTGTTAACCGGACAGGCGCTGGAGGCATACCTGGCTATGGATGAGGATTGAGCTCATCTACGATGACTTGAAGGGGGCGCTCTTGGAAAAGTTTAACATTTCTTCAGATACCTATTGTCAGCGATTCCGTGCTGTTTCCTTTCCAGCTGGGGAGTCACAACTGAAACCTACTATTGGCTGCAGAACTTGTACCGTCGTTGGGTGAGGCCTGAGCTGTACACAAAGGAGGAGATTGGTTAGATAGTAGTTCTGGAACAGGTACTTTGTGTTCTTCCCTATGAGATCCGAGTGTGGGTGAAGGAACATGAGCCAACAACTGGACTTGACGCTGCTAAACTGGCTCAGCAGTACATCAGTGCTCACCGTGGTATTCAGCGCTCTCAACCCATGAAGGGTAACTTTAAAAGTTCTATCAGTGTGTCTGATGCACCTTGTGTTGACTTGAATGTTGCTCATACGCACAAGGTAGCTCCAGAAAAAGACTTATTTTCTATTATTGCCAACAACCGGGTGTGTATTCGGGTCGTAAAACAAAATTGACTGGGTTTTGTTATGCAACTGGGTATACGGGTYGTAAGGAGGAGGACATTGATTTGAACAATCCATGCAAAACACAATATGTTCAAGAGACTGTAAATGGAAAATGTTTGAATGCATTGTTGGACACTGGTAGCCATTAACATTGCTCAAAAGAAGTCACATGCCACATGTTCCACTTGCTAATCTGGTCAATGTACAATGTATTCATGGGGATGTGAAGCAGTACCCTCAAACAGAAGTTAATATGTGTGTATAAGACCAAACCTATTTGTTGAATGTGGCTGTTGTTGATCTACCTGCTGATATGATTTTGGGAAGAGACTTGCCAGTGCTTACTGAACTTTTAAATTCTACCAGAGACTTGGTAATCACTTCTGACCATGCTGAGGTTGCTTATCCTGTTAAAGCAGGTTAAAGCAGGTCTGCAGCCTTTGCCAGACTTACACCATAGTCTGTTGCAAGGCGGAACTAAGAGCCCCAGAAAGACACATCGTCCATGACGACTAGAAAAAGGTCTTAGTAGCCCAGCCCCTGAGAACCAAACTGAGGGTCTGGAAGGTCCCAGAAAATATTGCAGAATTGCAAAGAGTGGATGGGTCTTTAAAACCACTATTTGCTAAAGTGTTTGATGAAAAACAAGCTGACTTGTGTGGTGAAAGATATGTTGTCATTAATGATGTGTTGTATATGCAAATGTCTGAATTCACCCATTTGGTTGTTCCTACTTGTTGTTGTCCCATTGTTTTACACTTAGCACACAGTATTCCATGGTCAGGACATATGGCACACCAGAAAACATATGCTCGCGTAAGCTCACGGTTTGTTTGGCCCTCCATGTATACTGATGTACAGACTTACTGCACCACATGCCCCACATGCCAAAAAACAGGTTTTGTGCGCAGACAGGATAGGGCATCTTTTACTTCCTCTGCCTGTGATCTCTGTCCCCTTTCAGCATATCGCCATGTACATTGTGGGACCTATGGTGCAGGGCACCAATACATCCTGGTCGTCAGAGATTATGCGACAAGGTATCCTGAGGCTGTCTTTCTTTGCTCCATGATCATCAATGCTCTCGTCCAGCTGTTCGCCAGAGTGGGGATACCAGAGGAAATCCTCACAGACCAGAGGACCAACTTCACATCACGGCTGATAAAGCTAGGCTGACAGCTAGGCATCACCGCGTTCAAGACCAGCCCATACCACCCTTAGACTTATGGACTGGTAGAACGTTTTAACCAAATGCTCAAGAACATGCTCCGCAAGTTCATCTCTAACCCTGTAAGGGACTGGGATAAGTGGCTACCATTCTTGTTGTTTGCCTACAGGGAGGTACCACAAGCATCTACAGGCTTCTCTCCATTTGAGCTCCTGTATGGATGGCAGGTCCAAGGGACACTGGATCTTCTGCGAAAGAACTGGGAGGCCACTTCGTCTCATATTATGGGAAAGTCTGAGAAGTCATTGTTCAGTATGTCCTGGAGATGAGAGACCATCTGGAGGGCTACAGGGAGATGGCCCAAGAAAACCTACGAAAGGCTCAACAAGCACAAAGGAAATGGTATGACCAGCACGCCAGAACCAGAGAGCTGAAACCTGGACAAAAGGTAATGTTACTGCTCCCTACCTCAGCGAACAAACTGCTGATGAAGTGGCAAGAGCCTTACTCTGTTGTTCGCAAGATGGGACCAGTGACATACGAAATTCATCACCCTGATAAAGGCAAGGTCCTGATCTGTCCTGATCCTCCTGGACCTGTCAGCTGCATTTGACACAGTGAACCACAAGATCCTATTATCTATTCTTACAAGCCTGGGTATAGAGGCCTTTGTGGAACAGCGTGGCAATGGTTTGCTTCTTACCTAGAAGATAGGTCGTATAAGGTGACATGGAGGGGATCTACATCTGCCCCATGTAGACTCTCTACTGGTGTCCCACAGGGCTCAGTACTTGGTCCCCTCCTGTTCTCCCTCTATACCCGGTCTCTTGGTAAGGTCATGGATTTTCATACCATTGTTATGCAGATGACACTCAACTTATTTTCTCCTTTCCTTCCTCTGACACTCAGATTTCCACCTGGATCTCAGTATGTCTGGCAGATATCTCATCCTGGATGGCAGCTCATCAGCTGAAACTCAATCTGAGTAAAACCGAACTGTTGTTCATCCCTGGTGACTCATCCCCAGGTCAAGATCTTGTGATATCCCTGGACAACAATCAAATCACTCCTTCAGCCACTGCCCGCAATCTTGGGGTAACCTTGGACAATCATCTGTCATTTTCCCCACACATCACTAACCTTACTCGCTCTTGTAGATTTCTTCTTTACAATATCAGAAGAATCCGCCCATTTCTTTCTTCACAGGCTACTCAGGTGCTTGTTCAGTCCCTTGTTATTTCAAGACTGGACTACTGCAACTCACTCCTGGCTGGCCTGCCTCTGTCCACGACTCGTCCTCTGCAACTGATCCAGAATGCAGCAGCACGTCTCGTTTTCAACCTTCCCAAGTTCTCCCACACCACCCCACTCCTCCGCTCCCTGCACTGGCTTCCTGTAGCTGCCCGCATCAAATTCAAAACACTGATGCTTGCCTACAAAGCTAAAAATGGCCCAGCACCCACTTACCTCTCTGCTCTAATCACACCACGCA
>QMIH01001671.1:23827-54046 GCA_003987875.1 Clarias batrachus | reverse complement strand
CCTAGCTCTGTGTTGTTCCTAGCTCTGTGTTGTTCCTAGCTCTGTGTTGTTCCTAGCTCTGTGTTGTTCCTAGCTCTGTGTTGTTCCTAGCTCTGTGTTGTTCCTAGCTCTGTGTTGTTCCTAGCTCTGTGTTGTTCCTAGCTCTGTGTTGTTCCTAGCTCTGTGTGTCTGTAATGTCTAGTCTGGTTAGTTTGTCATGTTTATCGTTCATCACGGTTTAAGTTCATGTTCTGTTCCTTTGGTTCCCTGTTTTATGTTATCAGTAAATCCTTTTCATCACTTTCACCTGTGCTTTTATGTCACTCTTTTGTCCGGCAAGCAGTAACCGTGACAGAATGAATCTACTCCATCAGGATATTTCTATATGCACGAGCCCTGTCTAACTGGTCGCGGTGGTGGTGTCCCAACTATCTACAATGATGTAATCACTGTTACTCAGAAAACAAGGCCCAAGTTTAACTCATTTGAAGTACTTATTATTAATGTTGCACTCAGAGAGATACATAATAAACCCTTTGTATATTTTACCCTGGCCACCGTGTACAGACCCCCGGGGCCATATGCTGATTTTCTTAAAGAACTTGGACATCTGCTATCAGACCTATTGGTTAACTTTGACAATGTGCTGATATTAGGAGACTTTAACATTCATGCAGAAGATGCTAACGACACTTTAGCACTCGCTTTTAGACTTACTAAATTCCTTTGGGTTTAAAAAAAATATAAATGGAGCATCTCACCGCTTTGATCATACACTAGATTTAATTATATCCCATGGTATAGATGTCTCTAATATAGAGATCTTACCTCAAAGTGATGATATCACAGACCATCACCTCCTGATATATACTCTACCTGTAGAACAGATTAGCTGTGTCTCTCCACATCATCGATTTGTCAGAAATATGAATCTGACTACTAAAGACAGATTCACAAGTAATCTGCCGGATCTGTCGCAATGTCTTATCAGACCCCTAAGTGCAGACGATCTAGATGAAGTGACTAGCAGCATGGGCACTGTTTTTACCAGTACATTAGACACTGTTGCTCCCATCAGATTATAAAAAGTCAGAAATAAAACACTTGCACCATGGTACAATAGTCATACTCGCGCCCTAAATAGAGCAACCTGTAACCTAGAGCAAAAATGGAAAAAAAAAAAACTGAATTAGAAGTTTTTAGAATTGCATATAAAGACAGTATGTGCAGCTATAGACAGGCTCTAAAAGTTGCTAGGGCCGAGCATCTGAGCCAACTGATAGCAAGAAGCCAAAATAATCCCAGATTCTTATTTAGTACAGTGGCTAGACTAACAAAACCTAAAATGCCTGCAGAGAGTATCCCATTACAGTTTAAAAGTGAAGACTTTATGGACTACTTCTACAAGTGGTTGGAGAGCCACTTCTAAACATTATTAATTCCTCATTATATCTAGGTCATGTCCCTAAATCTTTCAAGTTGGCAGGTTATTAAGCCTCTGCTTAAAATGTCTAATTTAGACCCCAATGAAATAACAAATTACAGACCAATTTCAAACCTTCCGTTTATATCAAAAATATTAGAAAAGGTAGTATCAGCTCAAATATGCACATTCTTGCAGGCAAACATCAAAGAATTTCTGTCAGGTTTCAGACCCCATCATAGGACAGAAACTGCACTAGTTAAAATTGCAAATGACTTGTTTTTAGCTTCGGACCAAGGCTGCATCTCAATACTAGTCTTACTCTATCTTCAATCTGCATTCGACACTATAGATCATAACATTCTCATAGATCGCTTACAAAAATCACATAGGAATTCATGGACAGGCATTAATATATGTTAATATATATTAATACAAGGGTCAGTTTTAGAACCTCTGCTGTTCTCAATATACATGCTTCCCTTGGGCAACATCATTAGAAGACATGGAATTAGTTCACATTGTTATGCTAATGATACCCAATTATATATCTCAACTAAAGCAGATGAAATACCTAAGTTGTCTAGACTAACTAAGTGTGGCCAGGACATAAAAGATTGAATGACCAAAAACTTTCWTTTACTAAATTCAGATAAGACAGAGATATTACTTATTGGCCCCAAAACCAGGACACAACAGCTCTCACAATTCAGCCTATGTTTAGAAGGATTTACTGTTACTACCAGCTCGACAGTGAAAGACCTGGGCGTAATATTAGATAGTAACTTGTCCTTTGAAAATCATATTTCCAATATCACAAAAACAGCCTTTTTCCATCTTAGAAATATTTCCTAAGACTAAACTGTACCCTTGAATGAAGTGAAATGCCCAAAACCCAGGAAACGTCAGAGGTGAAAAAGGCCAGTTGGGGATTCCCTGATTCCTTGGTTGGCTCCATCTCCAGTCTGGAAGGGAAAATAATGAAAGCCAGAAACATGGTGGAAGTTGTGTGGAACACTTCCCAGCTTTAACAAAAAATTGTTCTCTAAGAGCCTTTGCAAAACTTGCCAAACGTGTTGCTGCTGCTCCAGACCATGAGAATTTTTTTTTTTGTCCAATTAGACAAACATGAAGGATTTCAAGAAGTCGCTGTAGGGCGCATGGTTCTGGGAGTCTGCTAGGAGGAGAGCATCCTTTAACTGGGCAGTCATTGAGCATGTGCGTTTGGGGTGGATGGATGGTTGTCTTGAAAGGAGACATGAGTCAATCCATCTGGCAAGATCCATGAGTTTGTGGAGGTCGTTGGGAAACTGGTGAGAGATGAGCTCATCCTTGAGAGTCTCAGACATCCGTTAGGGCTCTGTCGTTCCACTCACTTAAATCAGCTAGGGTACAAAACTTAATGACATAGTGTAATGACTGTATGTTGGAGGGGCTGGCAGGCATGGCTCTTCCAGGGGTCTGGAGCTTGTGATCTGTCCTGTTGGTATCTGAAAGCATTGCATTTCGGCGGGTGTCTTCCTTGTGGCGATGAGTTCCTCCTGGTGCTTATCGAGGAGAGTGCCTTGGCTCTCCAGTGCCAGTCTCATCTTATCGAAACCTACTGGGTCTATAGCAATGGCCAGATGATTCTGTCAGAAGGCAGAGCTCGTGGGCTGTGGAGATCCAAAGATTTCTAAGCCATGTGACAAAAGAAGCAAAGTGACAAATCCGAGACGAGAGGCAAGAAAAGAAGAAAACTATACGAAATTGGCAACATGAAAACCATGAAATGAAATTTGAGAGAATTGATGCAAAAGAACTTTAAAGAACTTCTGTAATATTGAACTTTCAGCTACATAACACACACATGTTACCATCTATTACCATCTCAGGGAGTTTTTCCTTGCCACCGTCACCCTCGGCTTGCTCATCAGGGACAATCTTATAATTTTGATTCATACACATACACATTTCATACAAACTTACTTCTTTTGATTGTGTAAAGCTACATTGTGTAAAGCTTGGCAATGTCAATTGTTAAAAGCACTATACAAATAAAATTTTATTGAATTGGTCAGGGGTGTATAAGATGACATGTCAGCGTGATGAGGATCACGGCAAATTGGGGAAAAAAATGTGAAAAGATGAAAATGCTCTTTGAGCTGTAATGAAAAATTACAAATTTAATTCAAAACAAAGTAATTCTTTTATTCTTTAGTCGACAATGCTATTTTTTAACCAAATTTTTTTATTTTGATTTTAACCTAAAATTAAATTGTTTTGACATCCATATCATCAATCCTAGGATTTGGATTCACATGATCACAACTTGGCTAATGGTTCTCTCTCATGCTGCGGGATTTTGGGTAATCACCTTTCTAGGGATGAACAAGCCCCAGAATGGGCCATCAAGCTATTACATTCCGGGGTTCCTCTTTGCAGACTGCATGATGCCAGCTCCTAAGCTTATTGGTCTTCTGAGACAATGAAGCCTCTCTGACATCAGGAAGCTAGAAACTTGTCCCTGATGAGCAAGCCGATGGTGACGGTGGCAAGGAAAAACTTCCTGAGATGGTAATAGGAAGAAACCTTGAGAGGAACCAGACTCAACAGGGAACCCATCCTCATTTGGGTGAAACGGATAGCAGGGATTGATCAGGATAATACTGTGTAAGACTGGAAGTTCAGTATAACAGGAGATGTTTAAATAAAATTAAAAGGAGTCCAGTTTGTTCCTGGAGGCTCAGGTAGACTGTAGGAAATTCCAGTCCAGAACTATTGAATGACTGAAGTCACAGGTCCCCAGAGAACAGCTGTCAGCATCAATCAAGGACAGGACAGTCTTCGTGGAAACCATCCCCAGCCACCACACRCATCCCAGGCAGACCACACGGGGCATCCATGCGACGAGATCTCCAACCAGAAGCAGGACTCCAGGATGAGTTAGACAGGTCCAGAGGGCAGAGGGGTCTGGATCACTGGCAGCTCAGGAGCGACATGTATAGCTCGACAGAGAGACAAGGAGAGGGAAAAGGAGAGAGGGGGAAAGAGAGAGGAGAGAGCAGAAGAGGAGAGAGCAGAAGAGAAGAAGAGATGGTAGTTAGGTATGGTAACAGTCAAACATGTATAAGGTGAATGTATATTTAGTGCAAAGTGCAAGCAGGGACTCCGGCAGGACTAACTRTGACAGCATAACTAAAAGGGAGAGCCAGAGAGAGGAAACACAGAGAGAGGAAACACAGACATGAGGGCTCCCTGAGATGTAAAGCAACCAATCACCTCACCATCAACAAACCTGAGTGATCAATGAGAGTGGGGAAGACAGCATCTAAACATAAACATCACCAGAATACTCTACGTTCATGAGTCCCCCAGATCTGCTCCTTTACCTAAGGTTAATCTATTTACAAAAATGCCTGGCTAAATAAATAGGTTTTTAGCCTAGACTTAAACACTGAGACTGTGTCTGAGTCCCGAACATTAATAGGAAGACTATTCCATAACTTTGGGGCTTTGTAAGAAAAAGATCTGCCCCTGCTGTAGTTTTAATAATACGTTGAAAAGCAGCCTGCATACTTTGATCGATGTAGGCGTGGCGGATCATAAGACACTAACAATTCCCTCAGATACTGCGGCACGAGACCATTTAATGCTTATACGTCAAAAGTAGTATCTTAAAATCGATGCAAAATTTCACAGGGAGCCAATGCAGTGAAGATAAGATAGGGGTGATGTGTTCGTATCTTCTGGTTCTAGTGAGGACTCTTGCTGCTGCATTCTGGACTAACTGAAGCTTGTTTATACACCTAGTTGAACAACCAGACAGTAAGGCATTACAATAGTCCAACCTAGAGGTGATAAAAGCATGACAGTATATTTCTTATCTTGGCAATATTTCTAAGGTGAAAGAACGCTATCCTGGTAATATTATCTACATGTGCTTCAAATGAAAGGCTGGAATCTATGATAACACCAAGGTCTTTTACTGTTGCACTTGATGGAACAGAAAGGCCTTCTAAAGTTACAGTGTGATAAGAAAGCTTACTTCTAGCTGCTTGTGGTACTATGACTAGAACTTCTGTCTTATGAGGATTAAGCAGAAGAAAATTAGTTAACATCCAATCTCTTAGGTCCTGCACACATTGCTCAACTGGTTTCTCTCATCTGGTTTTTTGGAGACGTATAATTGTGTGTCATCAGCATAACAATGAAAACTAATACCATGTTTACGAATTATGTTGCCCAGAGGAAGTATGTAAAGCGAAAAAAGCAGTGGGCCTAAATCTGAACCCTGTGGAACACCAAGCTCCACTTGAGAACATGAGGAATGGTCACCATCTTAATCTACAAACTGATAACGATCGGTCAAATAGGATCTGAGCCACAAGAGGGCAGTTCCCTTAATTCYTAMTACMTTTTCTAATYTGTGAAGGAGAATACTATGATCAATGGTGTCAAAAGCTGCACTGAGGTCCAGTAACACAAGTTTAGTGACACAACTCTGATCAGAGGCCAATAGGAGGTCATTTACTACATTAAAGTGCTGTCTCTGTGCTGTGATGAGGCCTAAATCCTGACTGATACAGTTCATTTATKCTATTTCTATGTAGATGTGAACATAGCTGCTGTGAGACTACCTTTTACAGAATCTTGAAGATAAAGGGAAAGGTTTGATATCGGCCTGTAATTGGAAAGCTGACAGGGGTCAAGGTGAGGTTTCTTGATTAGCGGTTTAATAACTGCTAATTTAAAGGATTTGGGAACATATCCACTGCTGAGTGAACAGTTAATTACTGTCAACAGGGGTTCAGTTGTTGTTGGTACTATCTGCTTGAGAAAATGTGTCGGTATAGGATCAATATACAGGTTGACGATCTTGAAGAAGAGATGAGTGAAATTAGTTCCCTCGCCTCAAGGGGAGTAAAGTGTTCTAAGTTCTGATGTGACGTCATTAGTTCATCTATATTACTTAAATTGTCTGGTTTCAAAGCCTGAATTTTTTGCCTAATATTTATGATTTTGTTATTGAAAAAGTTCATGAAATCCTCACTACTGCATGATGTTGTTGTGGAGATTTCTGCAGTGGTCTTGTTTTTAGTTAATTTAGCTATGGTATTAAATAAAAATCTTGGATTATTTTTGTTATTTTCTATAAGAGTGGAGAGATACGTTGATCTAGCATCACTGAGGGCTTTTTTATAGTTCAGGATGCTCTCCCTCCGTGCTATTTGGAATACTAACAATTTAGTTTGGCGCCATTTACGTTCTAATTTTCTAGTGGTTTGTTTTAAAGTGCGTGTGTGGTCATTATACCAAGGAGCGAGTTTCTTATCTCTAATCATTTTCCTTTTAACTGGAGCTACATTATCTAAGCTATAACGAAGTGTTGACTCTAGATATTTAATCGCCTGATCGATTTCTGTGAAGTCAGATGGCGATCCAATCAAAGTTGATAACTCTGGAAGATTTGAGTGGGTCCTACTACAGATTGATTTACTCCTACTGAGTCCAATATGCTGTTCTCAGAGGGTCTTCTGGATTCTCAAAAGGAATGTTAAAGTCTCCTGCAATTAACACTTTGTCTACAGAAACAACAAGGTTTGAGAGGAAATCTGCAAATTCACAGAGAAACTCAGAGTATGGCCCAGGGGATTTGTAAATGATCATTAGCAGGATCGACTGAGGTGACTTTGTTACGATAGAGAGCTTCAAATGCATTAAATTTAAATATGTGTTTTTGTTTTTGTACTATAGTCAGATTATCATTGTAAATAACTGCGACTCCTCCTCCTCTACCAGTTAGCCGAGGCTGGTGTATGTAGCTGTATCCAGGAGGACTAGCTTCATTTAAAGCTACATACTTGTCCTGTTTAATCCATGTTTCTTTTAAACATAATATATCAAACTCCTGATCTGTGATCGTTTCATTAACAATAACAGCTTTAGATGCGAGGGATCTAATATTTAAGAGTCCTAGCTTCAGATCTATGTATCTATGTTAATTAAATTACTAAAACAGACTTTCTGAGTCTTTCTAAATTTATGTTTATGTTTAGCTCGGGGAACAGACACAGTCTCAATATGATGAACCCTGAGTAACGACTCTATGCAGCTAGCAGGCGGTTGGTTTAGCCTGTCTTTCTGCTTCCTGGCCTTGGCTCTGGATTGTCACCGATTAACTAGGCCTCTTCTAAGACTATGCGCTATACTGCAAGAAATGAGAGCAGCACCTTCCCGAGTGGGATGGACACCGTCCCGCCCTAACAGGCCAGTTTTGCTCTCAAAGGTCTTCCAATTGTCTATGAAGCCCACGTTGTTTTTGGAGCACCACCTGGACATCCAGCGGTTCAGCGACCATAACCTGCTGTAAGTTATGTCGCCACGTCTCATTGGAATGGGGCCAGAGCAGACTACTACATCGGACATCGCCTTCGCTATTTTAAACACCTCTGTAAAGTTACCCTTGCTACCCTCTGAATGACAAAGGCGTATATCATTAGCTCCAGCATGTACAACTATCTTAGAGAACCTATGCTGTCCTAGAGCCCTAAGATTACCTGCTATTTAGCAGTGTTATCTACATGCTAACCAAACCATGTAAGTGATATTAAATTATTACAATTATTATACATGAACATCAAAAACATTTAATTAAATGTATTATTATTATTATTAATATAGATCAAAATGCAAAAAAGAAAAATAATGCTAAAACCTACACAAACACACACCCACACGCATACACTCCGGCATTGCTAAATTCAAATGAATGTGTTAAAATAGATTGGTCATACAAACACTTCGATGCATGACCCAGTTTAGATAATCATTCAGGCAGTATCTGTAAGTTTGCAAAATAAGCAATAAGTGGTTGCCATTTGTGAAAAAAACATATTAGTAGAAACTCTCAGTGTATATTTTATCTTCTCTTGCTTAAGAAAAAATAATAAATCTTTAATCCACTGAGAGATAGAGAGGCAATTAATGGACTTCTAATGTAAAAGTATGGAATGTCTGGCCAACAATGATGAGAAGGTGATAATGTCTTTATGTGCAGAACTCAATGGAACTGAATCATCTGTAATGCCAAATATAGCAGTTAGTGGACATGGCTTTAAATGTATCCCAAGTATCGTGGACATGATATTGAAAAAACCTGTCCAAAAGTTGTGCAGGTTTGGACACAAAAAGAACATATGACTTAAATTACAGGGAGAGCCATGGCACCTGTCACATCTATCCTTAACATCAGGAAGTATTTCAGCTAACCTTGATTTGGAATAATGGATTCTGTGCAAAACCTTAAACTGAATAAGACTGAGACGGCTGCAGGAAGAGCTGGAGCATACTCTGTCTATGGCTTTCTCCCGCCATTCTTCACTCAACTGCAATTCGAGTTTTTACAATTTCTAAAAGATAAATTAAAATGATATATTCTTGATATCACACCTCGCTGATATGGATTAAATGTGATTAGACTTTCCCAGGGCTGCTTGGGAGGTATAGAATGAAAATTGAGAAAACACTTGGATACAAAGTTGTGAACTTGCAGGTAACGAAAGAAATGAGCTGCAGGCAGCTCATACTCTGAGGACAGACTAGCAAAACTTTTAAATACTCCATCTTAATACAAATTATAAAAGTCTGTGATGCCTTTGTCATGCTATGATGAAAATGCTGAATCTAAAAGTGATGGTGGAAATAAAAGATTTTTATGCAATGGACCCACTTTCACTGAGGTTTTGACTCTGTCTCTCAACTATCTGCATGTTTTTCTTTTCTTTTACTTTCTTTGTCTTGCTTTCTTTTTTTTCTTTGGTCTTTGACCCTGATACCTTACCGGTGCTACCTAATTGATTGCATGAAGTGCTAAGGAATCAGGACCCTCAAATAAACATGCCTTCATGTGCGACTCGTTCAGGCTCATTGCCTGATGGTGGCTTTGCCTGGCAACTACGTGTATAAAAGGTCGCGCCCTTGTCTGTTTAGAACTTTGTGTGGAAGCAGCTTGTGGATCTTCCCATTCTAAAGAGTCTAAGCGTGGCTCCTCCCCTCACGCGACCAGGTAGTATTCACTCTTATGCAAATTTAGTTTATGCCCCGAGAAAATATCCAAAATGGTTAAAATATCAGGAATAGAGGCTGCAGGATCAGTCACATACAACAAGAAGTCATCGGAATATAAGGATAATTTTTGCTCCAACCCATTACGAATAATATCTTTAAAATCATGAGAAAATCTAAGCTTAATGGATAATGTTTCAATAGCAAGGGCGAAAAGTAGTGGTGACAGTGTGCACCGAGGGCAGGTACCATGCCCAAGGGTAAAGTTATCAGAGGTTATATCATTTGTGTAAACACTACACTGCAGGAATTTGTAAAGAAGGCGAATCCAAGAAATTAATTTATCACCAAACCCAAATTTCTTTATTACTGCAAACAAGTATTCCCACTCAACCCTATCAAAAGCTTTCTCAGCATCCAGAGCGATTACAACCTTGGGGGTTGTAATCCCCCAAGG
This sequence comes from Clarias batrachus, assembly GCA_003987875.1. Lineage (NCBI taxonomy): Eukaryota > Metazoa > Chordata > Actinopteri > Siluriformes > Clariidae > Clarias > Clarias batrachus. Next base: position 44,141 of record QMIH01001671.1, on the reverse strand, counting down.
TTGTAATCTCTCCTTGGGGGGTTGTAAGATGTTTGTTTGGAGTAAATTATATTAAAAAGTGTATAAGTATTAAAAAACAAATGCCGTCCTTCTATGAAACCGGACTGCTCCTCAGATATACCATGTGGTAATACATCCTCTAAACAGGATGCAATTAATTTAGCCAGCACTTTCACATACATCCATTATTAAAAATCTTTTTTGTTCTTGGTTTAACAGATTCGACCCTTGTGCATGGGTGACACCACAGACACACAAATACGAAGCGAGGTCTTAAAAGGGTCATTTTATTTGGATAAAATAGGGATGAGAAGGGTTTAATGGAGGGAGGAAGTATAAAAGGTGAGGAAAGAAGTGTACATGTGCAGGTCCAGAAGCAGTGCCCAGCTGACATGGCTGTTGAAAGGCAGCAGTGGGCAGAGTGGCAGACTGGAGCATGAAAAGGTAGTACTCATGCATTCTCTGATGATGGCTACCTCTCCTGCTGGCACAAGCTCTCTCTGGCCACAGCCACAGACGGGAGTCTCTCCTTGGACGTGGTGGAGCTTTCCAGACTGGGATCATAGGTCGTAACACAGTCTTCTCTGCGGCCTTTTCCTCTTCAGCAGCGGGGATGAGAAGGCAGGCTTTTTACGGAAGTAAAGGCGCCACTGGAGCTCGAGGAGTTCTTTCCCATGCTTTCCGGATATCAAAGGGCGGCATTCCGGTCTCACCTTTAAAGTCTCTGGGGCGCATAACATCGCCCCGCTCATGTGCCACTCTCATAAGTTCAAAAGACTCTTTGCTGTGCTTCCAGACCCCAGACTAAACTCTGTGCTTTAATTTTATAATGCTGAGTGAGCGAAAAGCAATAACAGATTTAGACACATACCGTGACAGTTGGTTTCTTCCTTGTTGTGAAATGGCTGTCAATGAAATATTAAATATGCAATATTTCAATCTAAATATGATATATTGTGATAACACTTCAATGATTGAGCTGGGCGGCACGGTGGTTAGCACTGTCGCCTTGCACCTCCAGGGTCCAGGTTTGATTCCAAGGCAGGCTCAAGACCTGTCTCTGTGTGCATGGAGTTTACATGTTCTCTACGTGCTTGGTGGGTTTCCTCCGGGTACTCCGGTTTCCTCCCACAGTCCAAAAACATGCAGATTAATTGCCGTTCCCAAATGGCCCGTAGTGTGTGAGTGAATGGATGTGTGTGCCCTGTGATGGATTGGCACCCAGTCCAGGGTGTACCCTGCCTCGTGCCCTAAGCCTCCTGGGATAGGCTCCAGGTTCCCACAACCCTGAATAAAGGATAAAGCGGTATAGACAATGAGTGTGTGAGTGATTGAGTGATTGAGCTGATCTTGGATGACTTTTCTGTAAGTTACATGTATGGACTTTTTATTTTAAGTATTGCTGTGTTTCCTCCACTGATTTTTGTGTTTTTCTCATATATTAGGATACTTTCAGTATGTTTTAATGAATTCAGAMGTTTTCAGAAGAAAAGCTCTACAAACCTGTTTACCATGTGTTTTGATTTTCATCAGTTTCTACATTACATCATGTTTTGAGATTATAAATGGTAGATTAGAAGGAAATGTGTCTCATATGTTCAGCATGATCATGTTTTTGCAAAGTAAGATACATGTATGGCAAAGTTAGTAAAGACTAACTTAATCAGCAAATCTATTCTTTTTTTTTTTCTTAAACTGGTATAAAAATATACATTTTTAACCAAAAATGTTTTGACACCCATATTAGGAATTTTATTGCACTAATCAGGACATACTTACATACATACAAACATACTATATACACACCTACCTGCATATGAATTTGAGTAACATCCAATTCTTAATCCATAGGGTTTATTATGATGTTGGCTTGGCCCACCCTTTGCAGCAATAACAGCTTCAACTTTTCTGGAAAGTGCTTTCCATAATGTTTAGGAGTGTGTTTATGGGAATTTTGGACCATTTGTCTGATGTTGGACAAGAACTTGACTAGCATGCAGTCATCTTTTTATTCAATCCAATTTTCTCTTACAAAGTATGTTTAAGATCAACACGAAAACTGAGATCATTGATCCAAATTGCTTTCATTTAAAATATTAACAATCCACGCTTTGAAGAAGACTTTAAGAGCAGAAATATAAAGGCCATGCCACATTAGCAGTAAAAATAGATTACCCGGTTTTTACCAGAAATGGTTGTAGAACCAGAATGGATCAGCATCCAATCTAATTTGGGAAAATAAAATGACCAAAAACACAGATTTAGTGTTTTAATGTTTAATTATATTTTGTCACTACAGACTCAAGCTCAAGCTTTTGCAACATCTAGGTTGGATTATTGTAACATGCTACTGTCTTAATGCTTTTACTATGTGCATAAACAAGCTCTACTTAATCAAGAATGCAGCAGAACCAGAAGATAAAAGCACATCGTCCCTACTGTATCTTATCCACACTGCATTGGCTCCCAGTGAAATTTTGCATTGACTTTAAATAAAACTGACCTACATTTTTCTTGATAAAGATGCAGATCTGGGGTCTTATGGATGTAGAGTTTACTGTGAGTATATCTAGTTAGTCCCTGCCTGCCCTAAATGTATATACTAAATATATATTGACCTTATCTGTTATGAGATCTGTTGAGAGTGTCCCTAACTACTCTGTCTCTCTCTCTTTTTCTCAAGAGCGCTGGATGTGAGGAGAGCGAGAGGCTGTTTTTCTGTTTTCTCCCCGTTTTATTTATTTATTTATTTTTGGTTAACGTTAGTAGTTAAAAAAAAATATAGTTAAATGAGTGAGAGAGAGTGAGCGGGGCACCATGGCCTCTGAGGGGAGACTTTGTCCCTCCGGCATGGTGTTGGGTACGTGCCGGGAGACAATGTACAGCTGAAAGAGGTGCTGTTGGCCACGGGAGAGCAGATCGGGTGCGAAAACATCTACTCTGCTTCCCAGATGAATAAAGTGGTGGTCATGTTTTTAAACAAGACAAAGCTTGTGAATACACTGATAAAGAGTGGAATCTATCTGAGAGCATCAGCGGTTCAAATCACCCTGCTGTCTGCCCCCGAGACACGGGTAGTGATATCCAATGTGCCCCCGTTTATCAAGGACGAGGCGGTCATGAAAGAATTGGCCCACTTCGCGAAATTCGTCAGTCCAATGAGAACCATCCCGCTTGGGTTTAAGAACTCGAACATGAGACATGTCCTGTCTTTCCGGCATCAGGTTCTAATGGTTTTAAACAGCAAAGAAGGAACATTCAATGTGAACTTTAAGTGTAAAGAGGGAAACAACTGCTGCACTGTGTTTGCTACTACAGAGTCGCTGAGGTGTTTTGAGTGGGGGATGTTCAGTACAGAACACGCCGCACCCGGCACTGACATCAACACCGCCATCATTGTAAACAACATGATTGAAAAACCCGACGTGTGTACAGTAGTCAGCGCTGACAGCGACCCTGCCCCTAATGCTGACCCCGCCCCCAATGTTTGCACTGAAATACAGGAGCTACAGATGAGCACACCACCAGCAACACTTAAAGAAAAAGTACAAATAAACGGAGGAGAAAAAGAGAAGAGACCTTCACCAAAGAAACAACCAATAAATGCAAAGCATGCAGTCACACTCTGGGTGCCACAGTAGAGGAGAGTGAAGAGGCCGAGAGCAGCACAGCATAGACACACACACACCAGTAGATAACATCAATTTAACATCTTTTTACAACTGTCAAAAACTGGGAAAAGACGTGATGAAAATGTTAAAAGAACTGAAAAAGACTAATGCAACAAGCAAAGAAAAATATCATGAAAAAAATGGACAACAGCTAAATCAAACCATAGGACTGCAAATGAATGGACAAAACACTAAAACTGAAAGAGGTGTTGTTAATGGGAAGGGGGGAGGGGCTTAGTGGGAGTTCTTTTTACTTAAAAAAAAAAACACAAAAAAAAAACACTGAAACCATATAAATATGTAATATTTCCCTAATAAAGTTTGTTAAAATCTCTCTCTCCCTGTCGCAGTCAGGCCAGGCTCCGACACCAGCCAAACACACCGGAATACTAATCATCACCAGCTGAAGTCAATCAACACACGCCCATCAACACACGCCCATAAAAGCACACACCACGCTGCACCCATTGTCCGAAAGAGGACCAAATCTCTGAGATCATCATTCTTTGTTTTCCCAGAAAATTTTCTAAGAAGGTTTCCAAGAAGTTTTCCTCCAGCTTCATTTCTGCGGTGGTGTGTGCTTTCCATCCCTCCAAAGCTTCGTCAGCACAACCTCCTCGCCAGGCATCTCAATCGACCTTCACAAAGAGTAACTTTGCATTAAGTATTGCCATAGTGAACCTTGCGTCTTGTACAACAGCCATTTCTCTGCACAACTTGAAAATAAAAATTGCTTGTTCTTAATACCTTCCATTTTGTGAGAGTCCATCTCTCACTCTTAAAAACTAACTCCGAGAACCTTTTACCGCTACTTGATTTACTACATGGATGCAAGTTAAAAATACTAATTAATTGATTTAGATTAACCTTCTAAGTTGCAAACTTTATTTTATATATTATATATATTTTTATATATTTATATTTTATATTTTTATATATTTAAATAATATTTATATATTATTATTTATTTTATTTATTTTAAGTTGTGAACAAATAATAATGTTGGTAATTACATCAACTTAATTTTGCATGTAATTTAAAATCAAATTTAATTGTTAATGGGTTGAAAACAAAATTTTAAAAGTTGCATGATAACCTGATTTTTTAAAAAGTTTCCTCCTACCCACAGAACATGCCTTGACATGTTCCAGTGGTAAGATTGTGACTTATATGCCAACCAAACTTGATATAACCAATATTTCATGGTGAGTAACATTTAATTTATATCTAATAGTTCTACTAAAGTAATGAATTTGAACTAACTATAATCTGTGTTATAATGTTTTGTTTTGTTTTTTTGCTTTACAAGGACAATGGCAGGTTTGAAGCCAACCTTGAAAGACAAGTAATGAAAATTGCTATCATTGGTGACCATTCTACCCCTGCTTTTGACTACTGGATGGCTATTGTGGTGGAGGGAACAAAATTCCTGGTGGGAAAGGATATCGCAAGGTGCTGTGCTTTGCTGATGGGTGTAATATATGTGCTCAACCTGAGCTACTGCAAGTGACTGATGTGGGCTTACTCATATAGASCTTAGTCTCTTGGAATGTTCCATAACATGGTACTTGGCTTTTGACTGTTATATTTATGGAGATTTGCCTAACTTTGCTGTGATGGCGAAATTTATTATGCTTACTTATGCCTAATGAGGACCAGTTGAAATTTGAAAGTTTTTCTATTTGCCTTTTCTTTTTGCAAGATTTAAATATAATTTGTTCACATTCAACTGCAATTACTGTAGAGGAAAAGCTAATTCCCCCAATGCAATCTAGCTTGTTAGGTCAATATAATTTCAAAAGAAGTTGTCATAACTCAAAAAAACTAATGCAAAATGTTGCATTAATTTTTTTGTTGTTGTTGAGTCTAAACATTTCTTTTTAGAGTGTATTACACACACACTCTCTCTCTCTCTCTTTCTCTTCTTTTGACTGTGGCTGCTCATGATGCATGTGGTCTCTGCATTGGACTCTGCTAATGCATACAGTTTTTCTGTAATGGCTTGGGACTGCAGTCACTTAAAGACTGAAATTCTCACACATTTTTTCTAGCTCCAACAACAAAAGTGGACTTTATATTAACTTCAGATTAATGAACACCTTTCCAGTTATGCTGAACTTTCAGCCTCAGAGTGCACAGTGTGATCTTAGATTTGTGCTAATTAGAATAATCTGGTTGAGTTAATGTATCAGGTGTCCCCAAAAATAAATGATGATGATGATGATAATAAGTAACAGTTTGCTATTGTTAAACAGTTTTTAACAGTAAACTAGGAAAGGACAATTATAATAAAGGAACAGGGCGGTGGTAGCTTAGTGGTTAAAACATTGGCCTGTCAGCAAGTCCATTAAATTTCAACTGATCATTTAAATACAACCCTGGATATGGAATTCTGTCAAATGGCAAAATTATTACTTAATTTCATCATTTAATTTCAGCACATGAAATTAGCTAGACCTTTAGGGGCACCAGCAGCAGTGTTTAAGTGAATCCCACGAGTCAGGGCACCAGACATAGCAGGACATAGGTCTTTAGATCAGCACAGTTTCAGCATAGGCATTTATAAAAATTTGTTCATCTTACAAAAAACAGACATATTTAACAAATTTAAAAAGTTTTTATAGTAACACAAATGTAGCCACAAATAAGTCTGCTCAGTCGATTCCGATAATTATTATTTACAGTCCCCCTTGACTGTTCTCTAAATTTCTTTCCCACATTTGTTGATTTCCTATCAAACCTGGTCATTAACCTTAAATTTAGTTTTTGAGAATTCCGAAAACTCTCTCAGAACAGCATTTCTGTCCATTTTGGAGTACATTAGTGGTATGATCCACTCATAAGGCAGGTCACACTTTGGATTTAATAATATAAATAAATATAAGAACAGTAGTAACATTTCCAAAGCCAATAGGTATAGCAGATCTCTAACTTGTCTTATTCAAAGTGTGTCATAGTGAAAATGTATGCACAGCACCATGCTACTGCATCAAACGTACATTCACATCAACTAACACAGAGCTTTATCAGTAATAAGTTATAAACTATGATATCACCATCTGACCCCGCATAACTGTTGCTAGATCGATGTATCTCTCCAGTCCTATAGAAAATAAAAATAATCCTAGATTCTTATTTAATACAATGGCAAAATTAAACAGCAATAAGATTACAGAAATCTCAATATTAACAATGTGCATTAATAAGGCATTCATGAACTTTTTCAAAGGCAGGACTGTAAACATTAGGCAAAAAAAATTGGTTTTGAAACCAAACAATTTTAACCAGATAATGAACAATTAATATTAACAATTAAATTGTCTGGTTTTAAACCCTGGATTTCATGTTTCACTGGTTTCAAACCCTGAGGTGATGTCGTGAAGGGTTTAAGTTGTGAAGTATGGAATACCGGATGGATCCGGAGTGCCACAGGCAACTGGAGCTGGTAGCTGACAGGGTTGATACGGAGAGTGATGCGGTAGGGACCAATGAATCTTGGTGACAGTTTTTTGGATTCTGTATGGAGATGCAGGTTCTTTGTAGACAGCCACACATTGTCACCTATGTGGTACAATTGTGGTGTAACGGGTGTTGGCACGTTGGATGGCTTCCTTGGCTTGGATCCAAAACCGGCCGAGGGTACTTCAATCTCCGGTTCTTGATGTTCAAACATCAGAGGCTGGAAACCTTGGCATACCTTAAATGGGCTTAAGCCAGTGTCGCCATTCCTCCAATGCTCACTTTATGGCCAGCAGCTCGCAGCCCCCTACCAGGAATTGCTGCTGCGTGGGTTCAAATTCTTTGGAGAAGAAACTACAAGGGTCTGGACCTTGTTGAGAGAGAACAGCCCCGGCACCCATATTCGAAGCGTCCACCTCCACAATGAACGGTTTGTTTGCATCTGGGTGGAGGAGAATTGGGGCGGTGGTGAATCTTGGAAGGCGGAGATGCTGGTAGAGTTGAGTTGGAAGTGATGAGATGATGGCCGAGTCAGAGCGGTTAAAGCTGCTGCAACCGTACTGTAGTCCTGGATAAAGTGACAATAGAAGTTCACAAACCCAAGAAACCATTGAAGTTGTCTTGGGTGGGGGCCAATGACGTACAACTTCCAGCTTCTGCGGGTGGCCCATGGCCACACCCTGGGACGAGATGACAAAACCCAGGAATGTGGTGGAGCGCTCGTGAAAAGCGCGTTTCTTCAACTTACAGTACAGCTGATGGGCGAGCAATCTCTTAAGGACGGCTCTGACAAGTTGAACATGTTCTTTGACAGTGCGTGAGTAAATAAGGATGTCATCCAGGTAGACGAATGCCCATTGGACCAACATGTCTCGGAGAACGTAATTGATGAAGTGTTGGAAAGCTGCTGGCACATTAAAAAGACCAAAGGGGATAAACTCTCGTAATGTCCAGCGGAGGTGATAAAGACCGTCTTCCACTCAGATAGACAGAGCCCTCTCTGATACATAGGCGCTCCGGAGGTCCAACCATGTGAAAATGGTGGCACCAGAGAGGGCGTCCAGGGCTGAGTTGGTAAGAGGCAATGGTTGTCGGTTTTTTTATGATGTTATTGAGCCCCCGATAGTCAAGACAAGGACGTAATTCTCCAAATTTTTTCTTCCCAAAGAAAAACCTTGCGGCGGTTGGCAAGGAGGAGGGTCGGATGGTGCCTTGGCGGAGAGCGGAGGATACATACTCCTTCATCGCCCAAGTTTCTGTGTTAGAGAGAGAGTACAGATGGCCGCGGGAGAGAACAGAACCTGGCTGAAGCTCAATAGCCAGGTCGTAGGGGCGATGAGGAGGAAGGTGGGTGGGGGTGAGTTCGAGGCAGGTCGGCCCCCGTTGTAGGATCCGGTTTTGAGACCAAGAGATGAGCGGGTCATGTAGCAGAAGCCAGGGGTGTCCGAGGATGATGAGTGGAGATGAAGTGAAAGCGGATAGGTTCTTGGTGTTGTTCGATGATGATGGTGATCGGTTGAGTCTGGGCGGTGATTGGGCTGGAGGAGATGGGCCCACCGTCGACAGATGTAATTCGAACAGGCCGGGATAACGCTTCAATCTCCACCCCCAATTCTTTGGCATATGAAGAGTCAATAAAGTTTCCTGTGGCACTGGATGGAGGGAGCCCGGTGAACTGTTCCCATGGTTCACCGGGCCTGGGCATTTCCCTGGCGAAGAGGGCATATGGCTCTATGTCCCTTACTGAAGCATCATTCTCGCGCTGCATCATTCAAGGAGGCGTGTCCTAATTGCATGGGTTCTCCGGCTCCGGTGTCAACCACGGCGGGAGGTGGAAATCCGGCGGGTGCCATAGCGGTGGTGGTGAAGCCTGGTGGTCGGGGCGTGGAGTGTGAAAAAGATGGCGTGATGGGCGGCCGGGTCCAGGGGGCTGACCTTGGACGAGAGAGCAGGCGCTGGTCAATCGGAAGGGCGAGCTGAATTAATCCCTCCAGCGTGGTCAGAAGCGTGAAGCCAGTCCCTCTTAGTAGGCCGTCTGGAGGGTGGTGTCTCCCCAGGAAGTCTGCATGGTGAGAGTACGGAAATCCGCGGTGTATCAGCTTACGGACGACCCTCCCTGCCACAGATGATATAATTTTGTGATGGTCTCCACCTCAGCAGCAGGATGTTCGAATGTCAGCTTCAGGTGACGGGTGAATTCTCCATATGACTAGGTGGTGTCTGAATCTGATCTGAGAACCGCCGTGGCCCACTCAGCTGCCTGCCCGGATAGCAACGAGATGAGAAGCGCAGTCGGTCTGTGGAGTATCTGGTGGAATTAAACTCAAACACAAGATCCAACGCGATTAAAAAGACACTGCATTTCCCATCTGTGCCATCCCACTTATCCGGTAAAGCGATGAAAACATCAGAAAGAGACCCAACAGAGATACAACAAGAGACTTAAGAGACATTTGAGAAATCTGAGACATACATGAGAAACAGAATTGCATTTGAAGGAGAAGCAAATAAACCATATAAAACACCATAATGAGATTAAAGTGAGATATAAAAGAGAAGCATGAAACACAAATAAGAAAAATTAAAGTTTTATTGAATATATAAAAAATCCTCAATTAACAGCATACTCTGATGAGCCACAACTAACACCACCTGAGACTAGTTATTGTCTCTACTGACCTCTGTCCACCACAACATTAAAACCAGCAGGTTAACAATCTAAAAACTTTTACAGTTTACTATTACCACTACTTTGTGTATGTAGCCAATATGTAAAAATAAATATATACATAAACTTAAATGTGCAAAATACAATGGATGAAGATCTCATCGCATGGAGGACCCATGTAATCTACTTGGGATGCATGCGGTGACTGGGGGTGGTTCCACTAATGCATATGCATTGTGATTTTTAATAAAAATCAATCTTGTACATTACAAACAAAACAAAACAAAGCTTAAACAAAACAAACAAACAAGATGCAAACAAGAACATAAAAAAATACGACAATGACTAGGCTAAAAGAAACAGATAAAGCTAATGGTAAAAAACAGAGTTAATAAGCTAATTATATCAGGAAAACAAACAAAGACAACAGCAGCAGTTACAAAACAAACAAACAATACTACAGCAGGGAGAATAGCATGCATTACAATAATGAAGATATCAGGATAACAAAGATCAAACAATTTGAACAAGATTCATAAGACAAATTTTAAACTAAAAGGTTATAAATGAACAGACAAATGTAACAGAAAACTGTGAATACGGATAAGATAATGTTTAATAAACATTCTGTAACCAGTGCAGCGTAAACAGACCTGTACTTTATTTTCAGGTATGTTAAATGAAAAATAGCAAACTGTGGGGTCAAGACATCAATGTCCAATGTCCAACAGAAAGATGCACGGAAAGATGCACATCACTCAGATCTCAAGGAAAGGTAAAAAAAAAAAAAATCTGCCAAATGTGAGTGAAAAAGAAGCAAAAGGGGGTTATTGGAGAACAGCACATCAGAGACAACAGCTGTTCATGACAAAGTCTTGCAATCAATATTTGTCCGACATGCCCTTATTGTTAAATATGTTACACCTCATTTTTGGATCAGAAGTGATGCTTCTGATATTGCATGATCTCCAAACTATAAAAATGACTTGTATATAAAAAAATATTTTTCAGTATGTCAGTTTTGAACATGCATTTTAGGCTTTCCAATTAACAGACGTTACTATAGTGTAGATGAATTTACTAACTTGAACCACTATTGTATTAAGAAAAAACTTTTTTGCATATGTTTTATTTATGTGAAATGTAAAACAGATTATAGAATGCCATCAGAAAAAAATATTGATATTTAAAAAAACACGGTATAGTTATTTATTTGAATGTTATGTAGAGTTTTGTAGACTTTTCTCATATATAGGTAAATAAATATATTACTCATGAATAAATGCAGATTTGTGTTTAATAACCCCATAGCATATATGTGGCTTATTTTTCCAAAGCATTTTCTTGATTCTATTCCAAATCTCCTTCAGTTTCAGGCCATATATAATGGGATTTAATAGAGGAGGAATAACCAGATTTTCCACTGACATGATCATGCTGAACACATGAGGTAGGTTTCCTTCTAATCTAGGGTGTATAATTATAAAACATGATGTGATGGAGAAACTGGTGAAAATTACAAGATGTGGTAAGCAGGTCTGTAGAGCTTTTCTTCTGAAATCATTTGAATTCATTAAACAAACAGAAAATATTCTGCTATATGAGAAAAACACAAAAATCAATGGAGGAAACACAGCAATGCTTAAAATAAAAAGTCCAAATATATTACTTACAGAAATATCTCCACAAGCCAACTTAATCATTGAACTGTCATCACAATAAATTCTATTTAATTTTAATTTACACAATTTACGTTGATATGTTAATATTGAACCAACACCTACTTCACAACAAGGAAAAAACCAACAGCAAAATAAAAGTTTTTTAACGGTGGACATTTTTACAATCATGCTATATTGTAAAGGTTTGCAGATGGACACATATCTGTCATAAGCCATAGCTGACAGCAAGGTGAACTCTGAAGCACCATATGTATAAATGCAGAAAGACTGAAATATGCAGGATTCAAAAGAAATTACCTGAACTTCAGACAGTAAATCAGTGAGCAGTTTAGGATAAAGAGCAGTTGCTCCAAACAGAGCATTACAAAATAAAGCAGCAATAAAAATGTACATGGGCTCATGGAGACTTTTGTTTGTAAATATGATATAAATGACCAGACCATTACAACTAATGATCAGCAGGTAAAGTGTGAGAACAATTACAAAATAAACATATCTGTATTTCTCTAACTCCACATGACCATCCAGAGTTAAATACATAACAGAAGAATAATTCATTAATTCATTCATAACTATTATGCGGTAAATTTAACAGTGTCTAAGAACAAAAACTGATGGAGATCTCAATAAAAAAGTTGCATAATATTCAAACAAACATCTAGTAAACATTGAGGGTGGTGATCTTGCAGTATAGTTGAACAGTCTCACTGTGGTGAAGGATGTCCTATATTTAATTATACCATCCTAATCCATAATTAACATATGTCAAATATATAACTTGGAGTAAAGATGAATTAGTGAGTTCTCCAATGAATCACTGATATGAATCAATGGATTTTGATACGGATCAATGTATTCACCTGTCTTAGACTCCAGAGTTTACAATAGCATATCGCTTTTGCATTGAATTAATAATTTATACCTTTTTGTTTGTTTTTTTGTTTATTGTGGTTACCTTGATGATATCTCTTTGCCACATTTTCTTTTATAGTCTATCTCTGTAGCTCATGTTACTGTGGTAGATAACAACTGCAGCTACACCAATCAGTGGTGTCTGGCACCAGGATCTTGGCAGCAGATCCATTGGGTGCTGTAGGTTGGGAAGTGGTGCCTCCCATGGGTCTTGATATGATTGGGATCTTGGGACTTTGGAGGCCGAGTTTGTGGCCTTGGGATCATTGTGGTGCTCTCAGTGTCTCCGTTACAATACTTTCATGGCAAAAATTGACTTTCAGAGTATAGTGATAGTTCACATTTTTACAATGAAATTACTTAAGATGAGTGTCCACGTTTATCACGGATCCATCTTGTCTTGTTTGTGTTGATAACAGAAACAGCAGAAAACTGAAGTAAAACTTGGAGAGGTGTCTTTCATGAGGAGATGGATGATTATAGGTTGAAAGAGGTCCAAACGTAACCTCCATAATTGTGTTTTGAACATAACAAAACAGTTCCTGCACCTGTTGGAACAGTTTAAAGCTCAAAGTATAGTTTATTCAAAACTGATTGAAATAGAAATTGACAAATAAAACTGACAAATTGCTCAAGTCAACAGCAGCAGTATTAATCACAGTACCAGTCCGTACTCCAAGTCAAATTGTGGATGAAGCTCCTCGTGTATTGGTCAAACTATTTCCTGATACCGAGCTATCAATATAAGTTGGCTGTAATGACTAAGAAAATAGTTGTTAGTATAGGCTCTGGAAATGAGGTTGCTGCTGTAACTGCTGTAGCGTTTCAGGGCCACTCTCTGTGATGAAATGAGGAGCCGGAAAAGCGGACTTGGGCCCAGTTCCCAAGTCTGGAACAATTGTATTCTCACTGATCAAAATCAGAACCAGACTTTGGGGTCACGTGTTCTCTGAAACAATTCTGGGGCCCTTATGTGAAATAAGAATCAGAATCAGAAGAGTTTTATTGCCAAGTATGTTTGCACGTACAAGGAATTTGTTTTAGTGACAGAGCTCCAGGACAAGACAAATAACAAGACAAAACAGCACGACACAAAACAGGAAGAAAAAAAAATTACAACAAATTGAGTAGGATGGATTTTTTTTTTTTTTTTGGGTAAACATCAAATGGAGTAGGGTGTGAGATACTTACAAATAAGTTAAATAAATATCTGTGGTATTGCACAGAATATTGCACAGTGGTATTGCACCTATATTTAATGCACAGTGAGAAGAATGTTTTAGCTGTTCATGAGGTAAATTGCCTGGGGAAAAAAAACTGTTCTTGTGCCTGACTATTCTGGTGTTCGATGCTCTGTATCGTCGGCCAGACGGCAAAAGTTCAAAGAGAAGGTGGCTTGGGTGTGAGGGGTCCAGAATGATATTCCGAGCCCTTTTCTTCACTCTGGATATATACAGTTCTTGCAGCGTGGGTAGGGGAGTGCCGATAATCCTTTCAGCAGTCCGAACTGTCCTTTGTAGTCTTCTGGTGTCTGATACATTAAAACACATTATTGTAGAAAAAGCGAAAATTGATACGAGTCAGCTGACACTACAGCACACACAAACACACACACACAGACAAAGAGAGAGCGAGAGAGAGAAATTAAAATACGGAATATCGAAGTTCTGCTAGGCTCAATATTCACACTAAAGGTATTTTACTGTGTTATGACCCTGCATCTTTTTCGTTTTCTGCCTCATGGTGGCAGTACATCTAGGTGTGATGTCACTGCCAATTAAAGATGCTTTGGGCGGAGAGTATAAAAGACATGACTAATTATGGGTTGGTTGGCTTTCTTTCCTCTGGTGGGACTTTGTTCTCCAGGGAACTCTTTCGTGTCATTTTTATCTGTCAATCTTCTTTATTCCATTGGATGTTTTGTTTTAGTTTATTTCAATTCCTCAATATTTGGGTTTTGATTATTTTGTAAATAACAACTTTTTCTTAAATAAATAATTTTGGCAATTTAAATATTCTTTCGTGTGTGTTCCTCTTTATGTTACTGTCGGGCACTAGCTGTCTGTGACATAAATTGGAGGCTCGACCGGGATCCCTTGGGGTAGGAAAGTTGGTGAGTATTTTTTATTTTTATATTTTTTGTGAATGGTCACCTTCGTGAGTGAGAGCTCTGGTTAGGAAGAGTGTATCCAGCTGGACTACACAATCCTTCTGACGGAACACGTTTGTTATTTTTGTTTATTATTTTGCCTTTCTTGTTTTTGAGTGCTACTCTGGGTGGAGATCTTATTCTCTGTCGGGGGTACGCTTTCGGACTTTTGGTCTAAAAGACCTATCGTCACTGAGTTTAGCGTTTAATGTCACCCCGAGCCCGGAACACCCTCGAAGACTAGGTAGATATTAGTTAGTGTTTTTTTTAGATAGAAGCTGCAGTTTCTCAATTATAAAGGTGAACCTGCAAATAATTTCATTTGTATTTTTTGTTGTTGTTGGTGTTGTTTGTTTGTGCGTTCTTCTCTTTCATGTGTGTGTACATACAGTGTGTTTTGACTTATGGAAGTCTTTGAAGTTTTGTAAATAAATAGGTGACGTATATATGTAGTTCTCCCGTTGAAGCAGTGGCTTATGGGAGTTGGAGTTCCGTTAAATCTGCTCACGTGTGTTAGTGGATTGTTTTTTTGTGTTGTCGAACAAGGTGAGCTTTCATTCGATAAGGTCTTCAGTGCTTGAAGATTTCTTTGCTTGTCCCTCGGAATCCTTACTTGAGTGGTGCATAAAGGAGCAATTAATACAAATTGCTGAGCGCTTTAGTATTGATCTTACTACTCAAAACAAAAAGTTAAAGGACACGCTTGCGACAACTGTGAAACGGTCATTGGTGGACTGAGGCGTTTTAGAGGTAGGAATGGAGTCTATTGCTCCCAGTGAATCTTCTCTACGCGAGAAACCTTTCAAGCCTGCAATTGATGCTAGTAGTTGTGAAGGAGGTGCTGTTTTATTACAAGAAGATTCGAACCAAGTTGAACATCCTGTTAGCTATTTCTCAAAGAAGTTTAATCGGCATCAGCAGGTTTATTCTACTGTTGAGAAAACATTTCGAGATATATCTAGGATCGATCGCTGCTCCAATACCGATCATAACCCTTTAGTTTTTCTTAATCAGATGGGAAATCGGATTCAGCAACTTATGTGATGGAGTTTAATTTTACAGCCTCTGCATTTGGACATTAAACACGTATGAAGAAAAGATAACGTAATTGCAGACACACTTCCCAGAATGTAGTCTTATGATGTCTGTGTACATGTTCTTCTCTTCTTTTATTGTATTTCTAGAGCCCAGGAGTGTTGAGMGATGGGAGATGTGGGACATGCTCCACAGATGTTTTTAACTATATATTTTTTACATGTTTCTTGTGTTTTTCTCTTTGATTCTTTGCAGAATCTTTTTGCGGAGGGAGGTGTTATGACCCTGCATTTTTTTCATTTTCTGCCTCATGGTGGCAGTACATCTAGGTGTGATGTCACTGCCAATTAAAGATGCTTTGGGCGGAGAGTATAAAAGACAAATTATGGGTTGGTTGGCTCTCTTTCCTCTGGTGGAACTTTGTTCTCCAGGGAACTCTATCATGCCATTTTTATCTGTCAATCTTCTTTACCCCATTGGATGTTTTTTTCCTTTATTTCAATTCCTCGATATTTGGGTTTTGATTATTTTGTAAATAACAACTTTTTCTTAAATAAATAATTTTGGCAATTTAAATATTCTTTCGTGTGTGTTCCTCTTTATGTTACGGTCGGGCAAGAGCTAGCTGTGACAACTGCTACACATAATCAAACAGAAAGTCCATCCAGAGTTACTGTTTGGTCAGGGATGTTACTTCTAGCTGCAGGTAGATATCTTTTAAGGACAATATCCACAAATACATAGGGCAGTCATTGGGTATATTAGCTGGTGCTCCATTTGAGTTCCTCCAGAACCATCCAAGTTTACCCAAATCAAAAGCCCTGGCTTGTTGTGGATATCAAGCGCAAGAGGCCCCAAAATGACCTACAAAATTCGTATGAGCTGTAAAGTGCATTCTCTGAAAAACTTGAAAGCTTCTACCTGCAAACAAAACAAGCAAGGTGTGACAGGGTATTCCATCTTCCAATAATTACAAGGGAAAAGCACACGGGACTGAAATTCGAGACATAACCTTACCAGACAGCCTCAATGAATTTCTTGCCAGATTTGACAGACTGAATGCAGATACCCTCTTAAAATCTCCCTGCAACCCAGAGGTCCTGATGACATATCTCCAAGAGTACTAAAAGCCTGTGCTGAGAAGCAAGCAGGTGCGTACTCAAACATCTTTAACTTGTCTCTCGCACAAGTAGTCATCCAACATTTATTTAGGTCTGCTATTATCATAGCAGTACCAAAGAATATCAGACACATCCACTATGACTGATTTTAGGTCACTGGAACTTACACCAGTTGGCACAATGTGTCTAGTCTAAAATAGTGTCTAAAATAGATAAATTTTCTAATTTATCAAGGAGAACTGAATATTTTTAAATGATGGTCAAGTGTTTTTGGTTGTGTTTGAAGAAACATTTATGTAAGTGATGTAGGAAGTTGCTATTTTTGCTGTAAATCTAAAATTGCTAAATTAGTGAAATTACTTGAAGGAAGTAAAATGTTAAAATTGCTGATCTGATTTAGTTATATCGTCATCATTGTTTATTAAATTGCCAGCCGTTAAATGTTAAAGTCTGGACTTTATTTCATTGATATTTGAATTGGTGATTTATTTGGTGAAAGTACTCTCGACTACATGTTACTGTATGTTTCTGTGGTGGTCTTATTCCTAGTTAAGTTTCACTACAGTTTTAAATGGGAAACTAGAATTTTTTTTTAAATATATTGATCTAGCAGCATTACTGTAAAAGCTTTTCTGTAGCTCAGCATGCTCTCATTGATTGCTTTTTGTAATGCTACCAATTTACAGACTTTAATAATAATAATAATAATAACAAAAATAATGCATTTCATTTGTGGGCACCTTTCAAAGCACTCAAGGACATTTTACAGCATCATTTAAAAAGAATTGTAAAATCTATATGTATTTAACAGGGCCCTAGTAAAGTTCTTGCAAAACAGGAGTACGGTGGTTGGACTCCTATTAAAGATACAGTATGAGCAGCTATAAAAAAAAAAATAGCTATAAATATCAAAACATCCTCCTCTACCAGTTAGACAAGATGATTAGCTTCATTTTAATAAAAATAGCAAAGCATAAAAAATTTCTTTGTAGTATTTATTATAAATATTAAGTAAAGTACAGAAACATATTACTAATCAACACATGCGTGTGTATAATATTCTCTTAGTGTACACAAATCTCTCTTTTCCAAATTACTTTTTTAATTTGATTCAAAATCTCCCTCAGTTTCAGGCCATATATAATTGGATTTAATAGAGGAGGAATAATAAGGAATTTCCACGGATATGATCATGCTGAACACATGAGGGACATTTCCTTCCAATCTAGGCTGTAAAATAATAAAGCATGATATGATCGAGAGAGTGGTAAAAATGACAAGATGTGGTAAGCAGGTTTGTAGAGCTTTACTTCTGAAATCTTTTGAATTCATTAAACAGACTGAAAATATTCTGCTATATGAGAAAAACACAAAAATCAGTGGAGGAAACACAGCAATGCTTAAAATAACAAGTCCAAATATATTACTTACAAAAAAATCTCCACAGCCTAACTTAATCAATGAACTGTCATCACAATAAATTCTATTTAAATTGAATTTACACAATTTACGTTGATATGTTATTCTTTCACTAATGCCAACTTCACAACAAGGAAGAAACCAACAGCAAAATAACATTTTTTTAACAGTGGACATTTTTACAATTGTATTATATTGTAATGGTTTACAGATGGACACATATCTGTCATAGGCCATAGCTGATAACAGTGTGAACTCAGAAGCACCATATGTATAAATGCAAAATGATTGAAATATGCAGAATTCAAAAGAAATGACTTGAATTTCAGACAGTAAATCAGTGATCAGTTTAGGATAAAGAGCAGTTGATCCGAAGAGAGCATTACAAAGCAAAGCTGCAATGAAAATGTACATGGGCTCATGAAGACTTTTGTTTGTAAATATGATAAAAATGATAAGACCATTACAACTAATGATCAACAGGTAGAGTGTAAGAACAACCAACTTCAAGAGATGTCTTACCTCTATTCTGATATTGCTCCATCAGAATTTCACCTGCTTGGTCCCAAGGAAACAGCCCTATGAGGGCAAAGATTTAATTCTAATATAGAAGTATACTAAGTATATCTGTACCCAGACTATCACAAAGCTCTCATTTTTAATACACCAACAATAGCACCAGTTCTGACAATGTGGTGGAAATTTATTCATACACCCCTCTTGCAACATCCAAATACAGCACCATTAACTACTACGCAGATTTCACAAGGAACCACTAATTTCTGAACATGGCCAGAAAAGGGCATCACCCAACTGCAGTAAGTTCATAACAATAATCTGGACTCATTGGACTCAATCTGGACGCATCAGAAATAAATGTTTTTTAAATACCTACAAGTAAAAATACCTTAAATAATTCTTTTGATTGTGTAAAGCTGCTTTGCGACATTAAAAATTGTTAAAAGCGCTATACAAATAAAATTGGATGGATTATTTTAATTCAATTCAATCTAAAATCAACAATCATACCTTTAGTCTGAACCTTTGCCTTTCAAACTTGGAGCTAATTAATAGCTCTTCTTCAAAAACTACTCTACAAAATATACAGTATAATTTTATAATACATTAAGGTTACAATATGCTAAATGATAAGCATTTTTGTATGTTTTCTTTTTTTTCAAATTAGAAGAGATCACATCTTTTACATCAGTACATCAATACTTATCGCAGACAAAGGTGTAACTTGAACCATAGCAACTTTCACTCATGTTTTAGTCTTGGAATACTATTACTGCTTCATTTATTCTGGAGGCAGAGTAAATATTTTCTCACCCAACCTGCTCTCCTACTGCTTGCAGCACCTCCTTCCTCTGTGCTCTGTTCTCTGACACAAACCATGCCGGGGAGACAGTGTCTCCTTGCCAGCCTCAAAAGCCATGATGTCCCACTCACCCTCTTTCAATCTCTACTACTATCAACCACTAAAAAGTTTTCAGTATTAGAAAATGGTTATGGGAACTTATTCTTCTTCTTATTAATTTTTTTGCTTTTGCCTTTTTGATTTGTGTGTAAATAATTTAATTGCCCCCAGGGCCGTCATAGAGTGGAAGATTAGGATTGATTGCTCAGGGGTTGCCCTACATTGACTGCTGGAGAGCATGTAGGCTGTTTGGCTAGTGGGTAAGGTAGGCCGTATTTGTATTTTTATTTATTTTTTTGGTAAATATTTTAAATGTCAGTTGTAGTAACTGGAATAATAATATAAATAATAAACGCAGTCACATGCAGTTGTTGTTTAACTTCAATACTGCAACACTAGAATACACAGAAGCCGTGCAGGGTAAGGTGTATGGTTAGTGTTAGACCAAATGGCATGGGGCATCGTGTGCTTGTATGCTTGTATCTCCCTCCAAGCTTTTCTGAAAAGTTAGAAGCTGTAATAATAATAATCATAATAATCATAATAAGAGCAGTTGATCCTGAATATTCAACAGCTTGCAGTGGCAGTGAATAAAACTCTGGATATAGGCTTCTGTCAAATGCCATAACTGAAGTGCACAGTATGCACATAAGTGCCCAGTGTCACAGGGGACCACCAGAGGGCGCCAAAGCGCCCACTGACTCCATTTTGTGTTTGTTTTCATTTGTAGTTTTGGAGAACTCAAAAGCCCAGAATGCACCTCAGTCAGGTGATGTCG
>QMIH01001671.1:2299-20462 GCA_003987875.1 Clarias batrachus | reverse complement strand
AGCTCTGTGTTGTCCCTAGCTCTGTGTTCTCCTGCTCCTCGCTCTGTGTTCTCCTTGGCTCCATGTTTAGGTTATCCTGTTTCAGTTCATGTCTGTTCCTTTGGTTCCCTGTTTTATGTTCTCATTAAAGACCTTTTGTTCTCATCACCTCTGCTATCTTGTCTCTCTTTTGTCCGGCAAGCAGTAACCGTGACACCCAGTAGGCCATGCAGTAAAATAATTTTGTCACGAAGGTTGGAAATTGACACAGAATACATGTGCAGACTGATCTTTAATTAAGTCAAGCTTAAACATTATAAACAAAACAAACAGAAGATAAAACCTAGAACATAAAAAATATGACCAGGATTAGGCTAGAAACTACAGATAGGGCTAATAATAAACAGCAGGCCTAATAAGCTAAACATATCAGGAAACCAAACAAAGACAACAGCAACAGTTACAACAGACACAACACTACAACACTACTACAGCAGGGAGAGCAACATGCATTACAACAGTAAAAATATCAGGATAACAGCAGAACAGAACAAGAGAGAGAAGACAAATACAAAAGTAAAAAACAAATTATAATTAGACAGATGAATATAACGAAAAAGCTGCAGATGAAATATAATTAAAATAGTGTGACTAGAAGAGTACATCAGAGAAAAAACCAGTTTAAGGCAAAGTCTAGCAATCGTTGTTTGTCCACAATGCCCTTATTGTCAAATATGTTACACCTCATTTATTCAAATCCATAAATGACTAAAGTGCCGCTTCTGATATCACATGCTATTTCTTAAATATATGATGGGTATAGAGTTTTTTCATTTAAAAATTATGAAAATGGTAAACATATCATATATTTCTGGTTTTCCAAAAAAAAAAATCAAAATTGATGTTAAAAACATAATTTCAGTGTCTTGAACATTTAAAAAAAAAATTATACTTTCCAAATAGGTTACACTAAATGAATTAATTAATTTGAACTGATTGTTGTTTGCGCTGCTTATTTTGATTTGAGAATAAAATTTTGTAGTATTGATCTGAAATGSACCACAAATTATAGACTTACTCAAAGTATTCCAAGTACACCACAGAGCACAAAACATTACATACTTATTAATTTTTGTGTTATATAGATTTTAATAAAAATGCAAAACGTGTGTGTGTGTGTGTGTGTGTGTGTGTATATATATAGAAACATATTACTAATGAATACATGCAGGTTTGTGTTTAATAACCTCATGACACTCAGATATCTTTCTTTTCCAAATTATTTTCTTAATTCTATTCAAAATCCCCTTCATTTTCAGGCCATATATAATTGGGTTTAATAGAGGAGGAATAACCAGAATTTCTACTGACATGATCATACTGAACACATGAGGCATGTTATCTTCCAATCTAGGATGTATAATGATAAAGCATGCTGTGATGGAGAGAGTGGTGAAAATAACAATATGTGGTAAGCAGGTCTGTAGAGCTTTTCTTCTGAAATCTTTTGTATTCATTAAACAGACTGAAAGTATTCTGCTATATGAGAAAAACACAAAAATCAATGGAGGAAACACAACAATACTTAAAATAACAAGTCCAAATATATAACTAACAGAAAAATCTCCACAAGCCAACTTAATCATTGAACTGTCATCACAGTAAATTCTATTTAATTTGAATTTACACAGTTTACGTTGATATGTTAATATTGAACCAACACCTACTTCACAACAAGGAARAAACCAACAGCAAAATAAAAGTWTTTTAACAGTGGACATTTTYACAATTGTATTATATTGTAATGGTTTACAGATGGACACATATCTGTCATAGGCCATAGCTGATAACAGTGTRAACTCTGAAGCWCMATATGTRTAAATGCAAAATGATTGAAATATGCAGGATTCAAAAGAAACAATATGTATTTCAGACAGTATATCAGTGAGTAGTTTAGGATAAAGAGAAGTTGCTCCAAAGAGAGCATTACAAAGCAAAGCTGCAATGAAAATGTACATGGGCTCATGAAGACTTTTGTTTGTAAATATGATATAAATGACAAGACCATTACAACTTAAAATCATTAGGTAGAGTGTTACAACAATTACAAAGTAGACATATCTGTATTTCTCTAATTCCACATGGCCTTCCAGTGATAAGTACATAATATCAGAAGAATAATTCATTAATTCATTCATAATGTTCAAGCATTAAATTCATAGGTGGCTAAGAACATAAAGTAATAGAGATCTCAATAACAGAGTCATGAGTAATTCAAACAAAACATCTAACAGACATGGGTGTTGGAGATGAAGCATATTTGAACAGTTTCACTGTGGTGAAAGGAGTCCTATGTTTAGTTATACCCACCATAACCACTATGTACAATTTTAAATGCCACATATGTCATTACCCCCAGGGACATTCATCTCCAATGAATTAAAACCAAGTTGAAATAATCTCATTCACCACTAAAAAAGGAAAGTATGAAAACCTCTATTAGGAAATATATTTATATTAAGATATATAAATGTGAATGGATTAAAAAAACTAATAAGAATGCTCAAATCATAATACATAGACTAAGACAAGACAAAAATTCTTGGCAAATCAAGTCTAATGAGATAAACAAAAATAGTCCGTAAAGGTTATTAAGGATCCATCATGAAATCAAACTAACTCCCCAGAAAAAATAAACTAGATCTTGTGTTGTTGTTTTTACATTATCACAACATACAAATTTACTAATGTTGTTTATTTTTTTGTTTTGTTTTACTTTTCATATACTTACATGTTTGTCAGGTTTCGTGAAGTACAATGCAGTACAATGCAGTTGGAATGCAGTACAATGTACAGTGCACTTGTGTCAGTGAAATCTGATTCTGTATCTTTGTAGCTATTGGACATTTCATTGCTAAAATACCCTTAATTATTAATTAACTGCAGTTTTCCTGCACTGAGGTCCTGCAGTCATGTACTGTACTGCAGTATCTGTTATCCTTATTCAATTATTATTAACTATAAATATAAAAGTTAGTATAATATTAATTTAAGATAGACTATTATCATT
Organism: Clarias batrachus; assembly: GCA_003987875.1. Taxonomy (NCBI): domain Eukaryota; kingdom Metazoa; phylum Chordata; class Actinopteri; order Siluriformes; family Clariidae; genus Clarias; species Clarias batrachus. The sequence goes on along the minus strand of QMIH01001671.1, from coordinate 17,413 downwards.
GTTTGTTCCTGACAAATACAATAAACATCCTGTGCTAATGATGCTGTCAAGATCAGATGGTATTATGGTCTGATGTTGCCGTGGGCTGAAAAAGTGCAGGAATAGGCATATAGGGTTTTTTAAACATATAGTCTTTTTATTAAACGAAACCCATAATAAAGAAATATAGTAATAATAAACAAACAAAGAACTCAAACTCTAAACACAGGAATAGAGCGAAACACCCGCTCGTTAGCGAAATATCCTTAGAGCCTTACACCGCAACCATGGAGACAAGCCTAAACCAGAGACAGGAGAGTCTAGAGTCTAATGATTGAGCGGGTTAGTAGTTAGTCGGGTTAGTATCTAAACTGGTTATTGTAGACATGGATGATGACCTAACCGGATTTAGTAAATAGAAAGGTTAGTATCTATACGGGTTAGTAACTGACCTTATATGAAAAACGAACACACAAGCGGCTTAACACACACAAGAGGCTAATACATACCAGAGACTAAGCCTACTAGCGGCTAAATCTACTAGCAACTAAAAACTAGCGGCTAAACCTACTAGCGGCTAAATATTCAAGTGGCTAAACATGGAAGAGGTAAACCTACACGGGAGACACACAGAACAGTACTCATACATGACAAGAGACAAACTAATTGGTATACTTAAATGGACACAAAAAGCTACACAACACAACACACAGCACATAGTCCCCTCTAGGTGTGGTCCCTTACAGATGCATCACATACTGATTAATTAGTACAGGTTACTGGGATGAAATATGAGGGCAGGAGACTTGAAATGTAGACAATGTGCAGCCTTTATACATGTATGATACTATTATAATTATTGACAATCAAAATATGTGAATAGGTATCATGTTTATTGTTTGGTTTAAGAGATATACAGTAGGATCTTACTAAGAAGCCTAATTTCATTAAAATGATGTGATGAGTGGCTCAGGTTTAGTTTGTGATTCAGAATCCTTGGTTTATTAAAGAAAGCCAGTGTCAGCTTTAACGTTACAGGCACAGGCAAACAGAAAACAGATGTAAGCAGGTAAAAGCAAACAGTGTGCAAGGAAAACCCCTTTCTATTGTTAAATCCTGCATTCTGCTTATCCTGCAGTAACTGCAGTTATCATGCACTGAAGTCCTGCAGTAAGTCCTGTACTGCAATAGCTGTTATCTTATTATTATTATCATTTTAAATTGTAAATAAATTATTTACAGTTTCACCTTAAATGTTTATTTTCTGATGTTACTGTAATATTCGTGGATGGCAGACTATTATTATTGTTTGTTTAATCTGTTTATTGTCTTGGACAAAAGTGCCTAAAAACACCATAAACATCCTGTGCCATGGATGCATAATATGATGATTAATTAGAACAAGTTACTGGAGACAAGAAAAATTTGGTCAGGAGACCATGTATAACTTTTAAACATGTATGTTTTCATTGTACCATTACAACATGAGGATTGGCATCATGTTTCATGTTTGATTCAAGTGATCAGATACTACTAAATGTCTAATTGTAAGACATTTTGTCATGAAAAGCTCAACTGTAGTATTTATTTCGAAGTTGTTGGTTCATTAAAGAATTTTGCAGCTTTACTTTATTCATGCACAGGCAAACAGATCAGGAGAACAGATTAGGAGGTAAAATTAAATAGCATTTGAGCAAGAAAAACACAACAATAAATTCTGGGCAGATTTCTTTATGTACAGTCATGGCCAAAAGTGTTGGCACCCCTGATTTTTCTTTTTTCCAGAAAAACAATTATTTCTCACAGAAAAGTACTGCATTAACATATGTTTTGCTACACACATGTTCATTCCCTTCGTGTGTATTGGAACAAAACAAAAAAAGGGAGGAAAAAAAGTTAATTTGACATGATAAACAAAACACCATAATGACACAAAACTCCAAAATTGCACTGGACAAAATTATTGGCACCCTTAATTTAATATTTGGCTACACACTCTTTGAAAAAAAAAATGAAATCAGTCACTTCCTATAACCATCAATAAGCTTCTTACACCTCTCACCCAGAATTTTGGATCACTCTTCCTTTGCAAACTGATCCAGGTGTCTCATATTGCACCAAACAACTCAGGTACTTTATAATGGACAATATTCAGCTTGTGCAATGTGTGGAGTGCAGGATGTTTAGTCATTAGCGGTAACTTTATTTGTGATAGTTGTGTGTTAGTTAGCAATTTGACAGAGAAAAAATTTGCATTAGAGGAACACATCCAGACTTTAGAGAGGGTTAGAGAGCACGAGAGCAGTGTTATGGCGGAAAGTGGAAAGTCTGGGTGCCGAAGGAGGAGATAACCAGCCCCTGACTTCGGCATTAGAGCCCTCACAGTGGGCGAGTGGGTGACAACTTAGCGGCATACTCGTTCAGCCCAAGCTAACGCTAAGGCTATCCCACAAGAGCACACCTCTTCGGCACTTCACGTGTCCAACAGGTTTGCTTTCCTCAGTGATCCACCCGGGAGCCAGAGCACCAGACATAGCAGGTAATCTTAGGGCTCTAGGACAGCATAGGTGGGACATGCTGGAGCTAATAATATATGCCTTCATCAGTCAGAGGTGTTTAAACTAGCAAAGGCGATGTCCACTGAAGTAGTTTGCTCTGGCCCCATCCCAATGAGACGTGGCGACATAGCTTCCCCGACTCCCCGACCCCGATTGTTGTCCGAGCTAAACATAAACATAAGAACACTCAGAAAGTCTGTTTTAGTAATTTAATTAACATTGATACCACAACCTCCGATCACACTGAATGCGCAGCCGGCACCTCTGATCTGAAGCTAGGACTGTTAMATATTAGRTCBCTYGCATCTAAAGCAGTTATTGTTAATGAAATTATCACAGATCAGGAGTTTGATATACTCTGTTTAACAGAAACCTGGATTAAACAGGATTAGTATGTAGCTTTAAATGAAGCTAGTCCTTCTGGATACAGCTACATACACCAGTCCCCGCTAACTGCTTGGAAGTCTGCTCAGTCGATCCCGCTAATTATCATTTACAGACGCCCAGGGCCGTACTCGGAATTTCTCTGTGAATTTGCAGATTTCCTATCAAACCTCTTCATTTCTGTAGAGAAAACATTAATTGCTGGGGATTTTAATATTCATTTTGAGATTCCAGAAGACCCTCTAAGAACAGTATTTATGTCCATACTAGACTCGGTAGGAGTAAATCAATGTGTAGTAGGACCCACTCATAAAGCAGGTCACACTTTAGATTTAATATTATTCTTCGGATTAAGTATAAGAAGTTTATTCACAATTCCACTGACGTTATCTCAGATCACTGTCTTGTCTCAATTAATGTTTATCATAGTAATAATGTACTCACAGCGCCACGCTACCGTATTAAATAATTCACAGCAAATACCACACAGAGCTTTATCAGTAATCTCCCAGAGTTATCAACTTTGATTTGATCGCCATCTGACTCCACAGAACTGAATCAGGCGACTGAACATTTAGAGTCAACATTTCGTTATACCTTAGATAATGTAGCTCCAATTAAAAGGAAAATGATCAGAGATAACAAACTCGCTCCCTGGTATAACGATCACACGTGCAGTTTAAAACGGACCACTCGGAAATTAGAATGTAAATGGCGTCAAACCAAATTATTAGTATTTCAAATAGCATGGAAGGAGAGCATCCTGAACTATAGAAAAGCTCTTAATGTAGCTAGAGCAACATATCTCTCCACTCTTCTAGAAAATAACAAAAATAATCGTAGATTTTTATTTAATAACGTAGCCAAATTAATCAGAAATAAGGCCATTGCAGAAATCTCCACAACAACACCATACAATAGTGAGGACTTAATGAACAACTTTAATAATAAAATTGTAAACATTAGCCATAAAATTGAGGCTTTGAAACCGAACAATGTAATTGATGCAGATGTTAAACTAACCATGTCAGATCGGAACCTAGAATACTTTATACTTTATACTTGAAGAGAATGAATTAGTTTCACTCATCTCTTCTGCAAATTCACCAACCTGTATATTAGATCCCATACCGACACATTTTCTCAAACAGATAGTGCCAGAAATAACAGAAACCATGTTGAAAATAATTAATTCTTCAATCAACATTGGGTATGTTCCAAAATCTTTTAAATTAGCAGTTATTAAATGGATAATTAAGAAGTCTGACCTTGACCCCTGTCTAATTACAGCCTGATATCAGACCTCCCCTTTATCTCTAAGATTCTGGAAAATATAGTTGCGGAGCAGCTACACAGAAATAACATACATGAATTGTACCAGTCAGGATTTAGGCCTCATCACAGCACAGAGACAGCACTCGTTAAAGTAGTAAATGACCTCCTATTGGCCTCTGATCAGGGTTGCGTAACTATGTGTTGCTCGACCTCAGTGCAGCTTTTGACACAATTGATCATAGCATTCTCCTTCACAGATTAGAAAATGTAGTAGGAATTAAGGGAACAGCCCTCTCCTGGCTCAGATCCTATTTGATTGATTGTTATCAGTATGTAGATTTAAATGGTGATTATTCTGCATGTTCACTAGTGGAGTTTGGTGTCCCACATGGTTCAGTTTTAGGCCCACTGCTTTTTCCCTTTACATGCTTCCTTTGGGCAACATAATCCGTAAGCATAATATTAATTTTCACTGTTATGCTGACGACACACAATTATACATCTCAGATGAGAGAAACCAGCTTGCTAAAGTTGAGCAATGTGTAAAGGATATAAGAGACTGGATGCTAACTAACTTCCTTCTCCTTAATCCTAATAAGACAGAAGTTGTAGCATGCAGCTAGAAGCAAGATTTTAGACCACACTGTAATTTTAGATAGCCTCTCTGTTCTAGCTACTGTTCTAACAGTAAAAGACCTTGGTGAGATCATAGATTCCCATCTTTCATTTGAAGCTCATGTAGACAATATCACCAGGATAGCATTCTTTCACCTCAGAAATATTGCCAAGTTAAGGAATACATTGTCACTAAATGATGCAGAAAAACTTGTTCATGCTTTTATCACCTCAAGGTTGGACTATTGCAACGCTTTACTGTCTGGTTGTTCAACTAGGTGCATAAACAAGCTTCAATTAGTTCAGAATGCAGCAGCGAGAGTCCTCACTAGAACCAGAAGATATGAGCACATTACCCCTATCTTATCTTCACTTCATTGGTTCGCTGTGAAATTTCGCATTGATTTTAAAATACTAGTTTTGACATATAAAGCATTAAATGGTCTTGCGCCGCATTATCTGAGTGAACTGCTAGTGTCTTATGATCCGCCACGCCTACTTCGATCAAAGGATGCATACTGCTTGTCAGTACTGTGTATTACAAAAACTACAGCAGGGGGCACAGCTTTTTCTTACAAAGCCCCAAAGTTATGGAATAGCCTTCCAAATAGTGTTTGGGACTCTGACACAGTCTCAGTGTTTACGTCTAGGCTAAAAACCTATTCATTTAACCAAGCATTTTGTAAGTAGATTTGCCTTTGCTAAAGGAGCAGATCTGACTCATGGACGTAGAGTATCATGGTGAACTGGTATGTTTAGATGCTGTCTTCCCCACTCTCATTGATCATTCAGGTTTATTTGACGGTGAGGTGATTGGTTGCTTTACATCTCAGGAAGCCCTCATGTCTGTGTTTTCTTCTGACTCTCCCTTTTAGTTATGCTGTTATAATTAGTCCTGCCGGAGTCCTTGTTTGCACATATACAGGGTGGGTCATTTATATGGATACACCTTAATAAAATGGGAATGGTTGGTGATATTAACGTCCTGTTTGTGGCACATTAGTATATGTGAGGGGGCAAACTTTTCGAGATGGGTGGTGACCATGGTGGCCATTTGGAAGTCGGCCATCTTGGATCCAACTTTTGTTTTTTTCAATAGTTAGAGGGTCATGTGACACATCAAACTTATTGGGAATAACAATGGTCTGCTTGGTTTTAATGTAACCTTATTCTTTCATTAGTTATTTACAAGTTTCTGACCACTTATAAAACGGTTCTGGCCCCGCATGATGTTGATGGCCGTTTCTCTGCGGACTTGGCTACAGACGCTTGATAGTTCAGGACTGGAATTTACTATAAATCTACCTAAGCCTCCAATAACAACCTGGACTTCATATTAACATCAGTTAACAACTATTATACTGAACTGCCTGCCACCCAACACACAGTATGAATGCAGCAGCAGGCATTGAAATGCAAACAGGAAGGAAGTTTAGAGCACAAGAAGGACTGGAGTTGGCAGAGTCCCGGCTGAGACACAAGGCACTTGTGGGAATAGTGGCAACAGGGCGAGCAGGGCTGGGAGCAATCCCAAAGCCACAGTACAACAGGGCTCAGGATAAGGCGAGACGCAAGTTGGTCCTAGAGGTGGTCCGAGCAAGTGTCAAGGAGGTGAGGGCCAACAGGGCAATAAGCATGCGGCAGCATGGGGCATGGACGAGGTGGGAAGGAGCGCTGGAGAGGAAGATCACCTGGAACGACATCTGGAAGGCAGAACCACAGCGTATAAAGTTTCTGGTCCAAGCTGTTTATGATGTGCTCCCCAGTCCAACTAACCTGCATGTCTGAGGCAAGAGTGAAGTTGCAACTTGTCCACTCTGTCCCGGACGAGGGTTCCTGGAGCATATTTTGAGTAGCTGCGCATCTGCACTTGGAGAGGGTTGATACCGCTGGTGACACAATCAGGTCCTGAAGTGTATAGCAGAGGCCATTTCACATGCAGTGGCCAACAGAGGAGAATTGCCTTCGTAAGGGCAGGTGAGCAGCCCCAAGCAATGCAAAAATCTATCAACTTACTTTCATCGGCAGGAGACTGGGAGCTGCGGGTTGACCTGGGCAGACAGCTCAAGTTGAATTTATAATATCAACCTTGTTGAGACCTGATATGGTTTTAACATCTGCATCTTCCAAGCAAGTTCTTTTGTTGGAACTGACAGTCCCATGGGAGGACCGCATGGAAGAGGCAAATGAGCGTAAGCAGCTCAAGTACCAGGAGTTCATAGAGGACTGCCGAAGGAGGGGCTGGAAGGCTTGCTGTGAGCCCATAGAAGTAGGGTGAGGAGGGTTTGCCGCTCGTTCCCTGTGCAAGATCTTTGCCAGGCTTGGAATCACAGGAGCTGCAAAGAGGAAAGCCATCAAGTCAATCACAGAGGTCGCTGAAAGAGCCTCGAGATGGATTTGGATCAAGAGGTCCACAAAGTGGGCCAGTGCTGCTGGGACGCAAGTTGGGGCATGATAAACCCCGGCTGGGTCACCTGAGAGAGAGTGTCTGATGTTGTGAGACCCGAAACACCCGATGATCTCAGGAAACATCACTGATGATGTGTCCCAGCACACACAGTACAGGTACGATAGAGTTACTCTTATTTCTATTGGCACTCAACATACAATCGTGGCCAAAAGTTTTGAGAATTACATAAATATTGGAAATTGGAAAAGTTGCTGCTTAAGTTTTTATAATAGCAATTTAGCATATACTCCAGAATGTTATGAAGAGTGATCAGATGAATTGCATAGTCCATCTTTGCCATGAAAATTAACTTAACCCCGAAAAAAAAAATTTCACTGCATTTAATTGCTGTCATTAAAGGACCTGCTGAGATCATTTCAGTAATCATCTTGTTAACTCAGAAGAGCACAAGGCTGGAGATCATTATGTCAAGCAGATTGGGTTAGAATGGCAGACTTGACATGTTAAAAGGAGGGTGATGCAGCCATCATTGCGTTGCATAAAAATGGCTCCATAGCAAGGATATTGTGGCTACTAAGATTGCACCTAAATCAACAATTATAGGATCATCAAGAACTTCAAGGAAAGAGGTTCAATTCTTTTTAAGAAGGCTTCAGGAAGTCGCAGAGAGTCCAGCAAGCCTCAGGTCTCCTAAAGAGGATTCAGCTGCGGGATCGGAGTGCCACCAGTGCAGAGCTTGCTCAGGAATGGCAGCAAGCAGGTGTGAGCGCATCTGCATGCACAGTGAGACGAAGACTTTTGGATGATGGCCTGGTGTCAAGAAGAGCAGCAAAGAAGCCACTTCTCTCCAAAAAAAAACATCAGGGACAGATTAATCTTTTGCCAAAACTATGGAGAATTGACTGCTGAGGACTGGGGCAAAGTCATATTCTCGGATGAAGCCTTGTTCTGATTGTTTGTGGTATCTGGAAAAAGGCTTGTCCGGAGAAGAAAAGGTGACGCTACCATCAGTCCTGTGTCATGCCAACAGTAAAGCATCCTGAGACCATTCATGTGTGGGGTTGCTTCTCATCCAAGGGAGTGGGCTCATTCACAATTTTTCCCCAAAACAAAGCCATGAATAAAGAATGGTACCGAAACACCCTCCAACAGCAACTTCTTCCAACAATCCACCAACAGTTTGGTGAAGAACAATGCATTTTCCAGCAGAATGGAGCACCGTGCCATAAAGCATAAGTGATAACTAAGTGGCTCGGGGACCAAAATGTTGAAATTTTGGGTCCATGGGCTGGAAACTCCCCAGATCTTAATCCCATTGAGAACTTGTGGTCAATCCTGAAGAGGCGGAGGAAAAAACAAAAACACACTAATTCTGACAAACTCCAAGAAGTGATTGTGACCGAATGGGTTGCTATCAGTCAGGATTTGGCCCAGAAGTTGATTGAGAGCAGCCCAGTCGAATTGCAGAGGTCCTGAAAAAGAAGCGCCAACACTGCAAATACTGACTCTTTGCATAAATGTCATGTAATTGTCGATAAAATCCTTTGAAACATATGAAGTGCTTGTAATTATATTTCAGTACAACTGAAACAAAAATCTAAAAGAAGTTTAGCAGCAAACTTTGTGAAAACTAATATTTGTGTGATTCTCAAAACTTTTGGCCATGACTGTACTTTCACTTCAATGTTTTTGACTTAGTGACCTAGTAAGAACCTGATGAAGAGCAAAGGACGTGACTTGAAGTAGCAGCTCCAGGGGAAACAAGCTGGCATCAAGAACAGGCTGAAAGTTTGATGACCTCAGGGCCAGGGGAAATTTTTTAGAGAGACATGCAACCTTCTCTGCTTCACCAAGACATGGCTGAAACCAGCGGTGCAGGACCATGCCATTAAGCTAACTGAGTACAGTGAAACCTTCGACTGTAAGTACCTAGATGAGCAAATTTTTAAAATACATTTTAACTTAATAAACAAGCGAGGTCCTGACATACAAGAAGTACACATGTATTTGTGCTTTGTCTGCCGAGCGGCACGTCATCACAACTGAGCCAATAGGGTTAGGGTTAGGGATACTGAGGGATTGTGAATAATCATTGCTCAGTCTCAGTGCCAACATTGTCAACATCCGTTCGCGCATGTACTGTTTATTATGACATTGTGACCACGTGTGTGCATGCATACAGCAAAAACAAGTGTCATTACAGAGAATCCTTGTTAAGTATCCTGTTTCCAGAGTCTCTCGGTCAGAGAGCAGTGATTCTGCTGATACACTTGCTTCCGACTTTGCTATCGTTCGGACGTTTCTGCTTACTACTCTGCGCTTTGTTCCCTATTTCTGTACATTTTTCTGATTTCTGCAGCCAGCAGCTTACATTCCAAAACACAGCTGCCTACATTAAAACAGATGAGAGAGAAGATGCCTCCTGCATGACCTGCATTGCTGCATGACCTGCCATACACTTCTACAAAGGATTGCGGTTCTTAAAACATAGTTACTTGCTGAATGTCCAAAGCAAGTCTCAACAGTGTACACCAAGTGTAGATGAACATGCCGAAACTGACTGTCAGATTAATCGATGGCATAAACAGGGAGGGAGACCCAAAGGTACTCGAGTCATCAGACTGTCAAGTGTATCTCATATTGCTGCGATAGCATCCTCTTCCCCAGATATGGCTATGACAAGACTTGCAAACACCACTATTTTGCCACCCCCTATTCATCTTGAGAACATTTAACACATTTAAAGTGTTAATGAATGTGGGTGAGGAAAATGTGACTGAATATGGATTGGATAAGCCAACAGCTAACATCGCTACCAATAGGCGCTCAAAGTCGAGCAGACAGTGGCATTCAGCTCAGAACAAAACCAAGGTCAGGACTCTGATAATCGGGGACTCCACTATCAGAAACATCAGGACAACAACTTCATGCTGCTTTCCTTAAGCAACCATCTCTGATGTGAACAGGGAACTTCGGAACATTCTGACAAAGCACAAGACTGCAAATCGAATAATTATCTATGCGGGGAAGAATGACATTCAGAAAGAGCAGTCGGAACTTCTTAAGATGGATTTCAGTTAACTCTTTGAAACACTTCAAGACTTGAAGTTCAGTCGTTCGTCAGTGGACCACTCCCAGCAAGGGGAACCAACATGTTGTCACAGTTGTTTGGGCTGAATACATGGCTACAAAGAACTGCAATTCAAAAGGAATTCCAACTTTAATCTTTTTGGGTGCCCTAGACAACTGTTCAAACTGGATGGTCTAGACCAAAACAAACTTGGTGCAACTTGGAGTTCTAAAGAAAAATATATATTTCTCCCTCCATCATCCTTCAGCAGAGTGTGCCAGTCCTCTCAACCTGAATGGCACATGCCTACATGGACAAAGTATGACTGACCACATACAGCTTTCAAGTCATCATATTTTTAAAGAATCCCATATCGAATAATTATCGAATAAAAAGGACACCACGCAGTCAAAAAAACCACTGCTCATGGACATCCCGGCTCAGTCCTGCCCACAGAACTCATCACAGAAAGACTGTGACATACTACTTCAAGATAACTTTCTGGAAAAAAGCCTGGGAATTCAGGACAATATACTACAGCCACCGGAATCACCAGAACCAGAGCCCATCTCACCAGACATATTATCCCTCTCTCCAGCATCTCCATTTCTATGCTTCTCACAGAAAATGGAGCAACTGGTGTATACTGGGACCAAACTCTCCCACTCTTTTGCTGCAAGACGCCAGATGCCAACTAAAACACAGCGAGCTCCACTACCACCAAGGCCTGTGGACCCAGCTTGCCCTACTCCTCCAATGAGAGCTCTCCGACCGCTGCCACAGCGCCATGGCTCAAACGCCCCTCCTCCATCTGGTCTAGGTGAAATAAAACAAACAGATCTCAGTGATGTATGTCGGGTCCCTGCTATGATAGCAGTAACATTCACAAATGTTTACAGAACAAGTGAGAACCCGTTGTGCCTGTAGTTTTCTCTATCTCTGTTTTATCACATGATAGAAAGCCTAAGGCCTTCTTAAGCCATACAGTTGACCTATTTAATCTCTGATTTATTATGCATCAAACTAAGATTACTATGGGAACAAAATGCAATGCCATCAAGTTGGAATTTTTAAATATTCACTTGCTAAAAAATAATTCATCTTTAATCAATAATTTGAACTCCACAAACAAATTGGATTTTATGTTTTTAAATGAAACTTGGTTAGAAGATAGGTGCAGTGCAACAGTCCTAAATGAAGCAGCCCCTCCTAACTTTACTTTCATGAGTGTTTACAGAACTGTTAGGAAAGGTGGAGGTGGAGGTGTAGCTGCTCTATTTAAAGATGTACATCAATGCAAGAAAGTGTCACTTGGTCAGTACTTGTCTTTTGAATATCTAGGTATTTTGCCGAAAGGTGCTCCATGCATTCTGTTTATCATTATTTACAGACCTCCAAAATATTATACAGACGTTTTGAAACGTTCACAGAACATCTCATCCATTTTTATTAAGGACGTAGCATTATCTGATCACTTCTGTATTTTCTTTGATATATTGATCTCTGTTACCACTGAATCTAGATCTGTCTCTGTCAGAAAAAGATGCATTAATGAAAACACAGGTGCACTATTTATGGCTATATCTTTAACACCAAGCATTTCTGCAGACTCTGTTGATCTTCTCCTTGATTTCTTTAACTCAAAAGTTAACAATTTTATTGATGATATTGTTCTGGAAAAGGTCCGAAAGTTGGACAGACAGAAATCACCATAGGGAAAATCAACTTCAGTTCAGAGTATGAAAAGGCAATGCCAAAATGCTGAGCGGATGTGACGGAAGACGAAACTTGAAATTCACTATAGCATCTAAAGTAGGAGTCACACGAAATAGCCGCGGCCATGTGAATGCCATGCGGATCCTGTGCGGCTTCCCTTTGGACCCTGTGGTCCCGCCCTCCCTCTCCTGCCAGGAAGGTGTGTCAAGATTTCACAGTAAACACGTCCATTCAAGCTCTATTTATTCATTTACCTGGTGCCACCACTAGATGGCGCTTTGTTCTCAAGATCACGTCTACACAAGCCAACAATTTAGCTGCGCTGAGTTGCAATCACGTGATTTTAACAAATATGAACACATGCTTCGGCCTTTTTATAAAAATAATAATCATGTTTTTTTTGTTGTTTGTGTCCAGCATTGAATAATAATTTCATCCATTATTTGACCACGGCTGGAAATAATAGCTGGAATGTGATTGTGAATTCTTGCAATAATGCAGATCAAACATACTACACCTGTCCATAAATAAAAAGGAATATTTAAGCATATACGCAAAATGTATTTCCCTTAAACATTACAAGGAAAGTAGACATGCTGAGCTTCAGTTCACTGTGATGCGGACAAATGGTCCAGGAAGGAAACGGGTTTCGTTATTTTACAAAATCTGAATATATTCAGTAAATTTTGTTAATTACACTCAAAGTATCAACTTCAACTTATTTGTTTCTATTTATGTTTATGTTTTGCTGGCGAAATACATTTTAAACAGAGATGTCTGCTCGGTCTTATTAATTTATTTTAAACCCCTCAATTCTGCCAATTCCTCCATCAGTGAAACCGATTTGATAAGTTCACACCAATCATGAATGAAAAGTGAGAAGAGGGATTACAGTAACTGGGGGTTCTGTGAATGTTCCCCTCGCAGCATGCTGTCACGTCGTATTCAACGAATAGACTAAAACAAAATCAAAATCATGTTTGCTTCAGCATTGGAAACAATATTGTTTTAAGCTAACTTTATTAAAGATTATAGACGTTCGGATTCAGATTTGAGGGGTTTAATACGAATTAACAAGACCGAGCAGATGTCTCTGCCTAAAATGTATTTCACCAAAAAAAAAAAAAAAAAAAATAAAAATAAAATGTTACATCAGACTTCATAGTTGGAGTTCATACGTTCAGTGTAATTCACAAATTTACCGAATATATTCAGATTTTGTACAATAACGACAGCCGTTTCCTTGCTAGACTTTTGTCCGCATGACAATGAACTGAAGCTCGGCATGTCTTCTTTCATTGTTTTAATCTGTAATATTTAAGTTAAATAAATTTAGCATATATGTCTAACTATTCCTTTTTATTTATCGACATGTGTATTATGAAGTGAAGACCTGTGTTCAGTTGTTCCCCGCACGGTGTACAGATGTGTGCAGACCAGTTTTCNGGAAACAATATTGTTTTAAGCTAACTTTATTAAAGATTATAGACGTTCGGATTCAGATTTGAGGGGTTTAATACGACAATACAAGACCGAGCAGACGTCTCTGCCAAAAAAAAAAAAAAAGAATAAATATAAATAAAATGTTTAATGGTACCAATTACATCAGACTTCATAGTTGGAGTTCATACGTTCAGTGTAATTCACAAATTTACCGAATATATTCAGATTTTGTACAATAACGACAGCCGTTTCCTTGCTAGACTTTTGTCCGCATGACAATGAACTGAAGCTCGGCATGTCTTCTTTCATTGTTTTAATCTGTAATATTTAAGTTAAATAAATTTAGCATATATGTCTAACTATTCCTTTTTATTTATCGACATGTGTATTATGAAGTGAAGACCTGTGTTCAGTTGTTCCCCGCACGGTGTACAGATGTGTGCAGACCAGTTTTCTAGTTTCGCCGTCGCACCTCACGGCGACGGTGTGCAGTTGCTGGCTTTGACCACTGAGTGGCGCTATATAACTATAGACCGACACGTCAGACCTTATTTCATTCTCTCAAGGATAAATGAGCCGCAGCTCCTTTAGAACTGCACGTAGTAGCGGATAAAATCAAGTGCAACATTGTACTTAAACGAATTCATAATAACAATACTAAAATTACAGTACAAGTGTAGAATTAAATTTTATTAGTATCGAATTTAAACAAAGTAAATGTTAACACAGTGAGCCTTTAGATTTTATCATGTGTAATTAAAAAGCCTACGCGTGTACACTGTAAACCCTAATGCTCAAAGTAATTAAACACATTGTTCTTTTCGTTGAAACCCTTATGATTTTTAAATGATGAAAGTAAACAGGGTGCACTAACTTGAGCATGTCAGGAAATTAACCGAATCTCCGTGTATACTTGCCTCACAGACATGAAAAATATATACTTATAAAAAGCTAAATGTGTGCTTTTATGTAAATTATAAATTTGTAAATTTTATGTATGTAGTGGTCTGCCTTCTGTGTGTTTTGGTGTGTGTGTGGCGGGGGGTCAACTGAGAGGTGTCAATAGATCTTACATATTCATGAAAAGTCGTAGATTAGAGGCTCTGCTGACAAAAGTTAGGCACATCAGTCAGTGTGGAAGAGATGGAAAATTTCCTCACCATAACATGCCTTGTACTGGTTTTAATCACTCTATACACAACAAATGAAAATACAAATGGTCTATTTTGTTTATTTTCATTTTGTATTAAATTTTTATATTTTATTTAAAAATAAATACCCAAGAAAATTGTGTAGTGATTACAACAGTACAATTCATGTTATGATAAGGAAAAGCTCAATGTTTTCCATTCCAGGGACTAAAAACGGTAACAATTTCAATTTTAGAATCTGGAATCCAGAAGATGAAGATTAAAAAGAGGCCTGAAGCACTGCAGGTCTTCAGAAGAGCCTCAGATCCAAGAGGGTCTTAAAGTGGGGAGGGGTGCATTTTAGTTTCTCTGAATGTGTAGGTGAGAACCGCTGATTCACACCTGGGGAGGGGTAAATTATTTGCATTTGAATGTTTCTGACATTGTAAAGCAGACACAGGAACCCTAAAATATGATTATCTTCATCACTACACAGTAAACCCCAATGCTCAATGTAATTAAACACACTGAGTA